>JZKD02S0703161.1:234066-257781 GCA_000966675.3 Picea glauca | reverse complement strand
TATGCATTATCATCTATGTATTTTGAAACGAGCTATGATTGCAAAATTTGGACTCTATGAACATTGAAAATTTTCATATTAATGAAAAATATCTTTTTATCCCAAGTCAACTCTCGATTTTTTCCAGAGTCCAACTCAACTCTTTCACCTCGCCAAGTCCTCCTCGGAGTAGAGTCTATTAACTTTGGATTCTATTGGAATTTAGAAGTGCTTCAACCAGGCTACCCCGATAGACATGACAAGTTATTGATGGGATTCTATTGCTCTATTAAGAGATTAACGATAGAATATGGATAGGATCCCTAATGCCACACCTCAGATTTCTTTGTTTTGGCGTGCAACCTATTACCTTGGAAAAAGTCTCCTAAATTGGGACATAATCCCGTAATTTATTGAACATTTCAATTTTCCCGATTGGCATATGTGCTAGTTTCGGATACATCGACCACTGCCACGGGGCTCTAGATCAAATGCTTCGGACTCAAGTTTTAACTTGCACTGTATATTCACACACACATTGAAGCATTGCTACTGGTAACTGTACATTAAGTTCGGCCAGAAGCTAAAATCAAATAATTGCAAAGAAAAACTCTTATCAGATATAGAAATAACTGAAACAAAATTGTATAATGCATATTAGCTTTGCATCACCTAATACATGATTTGGCAAGAACCCAGAGTCTAAACTGTTGAATAAAATGTCACAAAAATAGCACCTGATCAGCGTAGAGCCGAGAGGTATTAAAACCCTCAAGGTCGCACAATCCCGGATTGATTACTCTCTGACGGGGATTGTACGCCTTGAGAGTTACATCCAAAAATCGTTCCTTCAAAGTTTTACAAATTTGCATCCCAGTTGTATTTGGAAGTTATTTAGAGGCACTCGAGAAGCTCCTCTAACCATGACCATAATCTGAAACATAAAACTCGGATCTAGGGTTTCGGAGCCAACAGCTTTCAGTAAAGAAAACTGTGAACATTGCTACCGAGCTAAAATTGGTGAAACTTTCATAAATGCAGAATTCACATCTACTGTATCGAATTCTAGGGCTTGCATTATCTCTGATTTTATCACAATCAATCACATTCTTTATTGTAAAGGATTTCCCATTCTTTATTGTGAAGGATTCCATGAGGGTTTGTAAATGTCGTTGCGGAAATAAAACTAAGCATGTGAGAAATACTGACCTGAAAAAGTGGCAGAAGGCATATTTAAGAAAATCCGGCGATCAGACCTTACAGGAAACGCCAACTTAGGCTTCCCCTTCGAACCCATTGGGGCAGTGGACATTCGGGTAGAGGGCAATGAAAGTCTGGGAGACTGGCTAATAGTGGCCGCCCTCCAAATCTGGAAGTGAAACGCCGCCATTGTTCCTGGCGAGTAGCAGCTATGCAATTAATAACACACACTGCCGTTAAACGTACTCGGATGAATCGAAAGAATGCCTAGTACCATTGCATCTCTGATATCTTCTTATGATACATCGGTTTGGTCTTTTAATGTGATGTGGTTCACCTCTTATACTCTCCCTCTTCCCTTCACTATGAATAAAAAGTTAACCGCCCAACGGTAGAGGATTAAATGTTGTGTGGGATTGTGTAAAAAGTAAAAAGTAAAAAATTAATTATCTCGTGATATAGTTTTAAATGTTGTGGAGGATATAGTAGTTAAATTTGATCGGAATTCCTATTTATTTAGTAAATTTTCTATGAAAGTTTTTTTTTAAAACTACTCTTTTCATGATGTTTTATATTTATTTTTGTCTATCATTTAAATAATATGAATTATATGTATTTTTTTAGTTTTTATTATGAATACAAGAGCAAATTTTGTTGTGAATAGAGACTCAACTTGTGCATAATATAAAATTATTATGAAATTACATTTGATATAACATCATCAAATTACAAAAGTTTATATAGAAATATTTGTTGTGTCCTATATCATATGGAATACAACACCCTTTCATCAACGTTCAGTTTTCAGTCTGGTGAGTGCTATGTTCAGCGTATAGAATGTGCTTTGAGTGTAATTTTGATAAATTCAAAAATCATGGATCAGTTTGATTCTTGAAAGCAGAAAACATTCCAATTTCAACTTCCCAATTAGGGTGAAAAGCTCTCTAAAACGCAACACACCAAACACTGGAAGAAGCATTGTAAGTCTGAGTCTCTGCGCACAGACCCTGGGGCGTGGATTTATAAATGTATTGTACTTTTTATGTATAAATTTATAATATATATTATATATTTATATAAATTTATAATTTATAATATATTCCCCCGGATGGGGTGACATCTAGCGATCATGCACATTCGGGAGTTAATATCCCCAGTCGCCATTCCCCCCCTCCGTCCATTCCACATGAATTTTCTGCAAGTGAAGGGGACGTTGGTGCGTCTGTATGGGAAGCTTGAGTTAATGGCGCCCTCAAATCGTGAGTTGGTTCATGTCATGCTTGGTACGATTCATCTGCCCTTTGTCAACTCGGTTTTAATGGAGTACTCTCATATCAAGGAGGCTACAAACATGAAGGTAAGCATTGGCATCTCATTGTTCTGGTTGTCGCTCAAATTTCGACTCAGGTGTATCTCTCCCACTCTAGTTTTTCCTCCTCTAGGTGTCCTCTCCCCCTCCCATTTTCTTTCTCTGCCCCAGCTTTCCCAATGCCCAGAGAAAGGGGAAAGCCCAAGAGAAGATCGGCCTACTACAACTCCGTTGCTCGGCACAATCGACCTGGACCTTCCTTCGAACCAATTCTGCCCCCCATTTTCTTAAGATCACCCTATTGGCCCCCCTTTGAACTTCTCACCGAGCTCCGCCCAAAATTGGATGAAGGACGACCAACCCATGGCTTATGTTGAGGAAGAAATCCCTTAAGATCCTCCTCTGGAACCCACAGACTCCTTTCCCTTCTCTGCTTCAGATATTTTGACTCCACCCCTTCCTTCTGGTCATCCTCCCTTAGAAGGCAACTTTGCCACAGACATGGGTGGTTGCCCAATCAAGGAAGAATTTCCCACAGAAGTACATCAAGCAGAAGCAGTTCATCCTGTTGGTGACCCTCCACCACTGGTAGCTTTTGTCTCGGATTTGCCCAAAACGTGGCGCCTCTTAGAGGAGCATCTGCAATTAATTTTTTATATGATACAGGATGTCATGGAGCAGCTTCACTGCCAAATGACCCTCTCTTAGTGCCTGGATGTTCTTTTCAACGCCCTGTCAAGCGAGTCGGCCAAGAACATTTGTCAAACATGCTCCTAGCCCTTCATGTTTGCTTCGCGACCAACCGAGGATGATGGAAATTCGGGTTCGCCTAAAGTTTAATTTCCTTTTTTGTTATGTTGTTTATTTGTTTAGAACAGCCATGGTTGTAGATAGATTGTTGTGAAGTGTAGGAAGTTCATCGTGTATCATACTTAAGTAAACATTTGACAAAGCGCCAGCTGTTCTGGTACAGATGAATTTTTACCTCGCCCGACAAATTGATTGTTTCACAAATTAAGTGCACGTCATTAATGACGTGTAAATTTTGAAATTGGTAGTTTCTGACAGTTAAATAACCAAAAAACGGGCATTTACCCGTCAAATTTAACCTTTGGGTGTATACATTGTTAGATCTAATGCTCTGTGAGGTCGTGTATACATCGTAAAAAGTTAACCACCTTGCGGTAGAGTATTAAATGCCATGTGGGATGGGATGTATGCATCATAAAAAGTTAACCACTCTGTGGTAAAGTATTAAATGCCATGTGGGGTGGTGTATACATTTTTGGATCTAAAGCCATGTGAGGCCATGTATACATTGTAAAAAGTTAACCACGCCACAACAAAGTTTTAAATGCCATGTGGGGTGGGGTGTATACATCGTCAAAATTTAACCACCCCATGGTAAAGTATTAAATGTCATGCGACAAAGAATTAAATGTCATGTGAAGTGGTGTATGACCACCCCGCGACAAAGTATTAAATGTCATGTTAGGTGGTGTATACATGGCATTTAATACTCTGCCATGGGGTGGTTATTGATCTCGCTCTTCTTCACAAGTCAAAAGTTTTGAGCTTCAACTCATGTGTCCATTGATGCAACTTTATATCCAACAATGTATACACCACCCCACATGGTATTTAATACTGTGTTGTGGGGTCGTAATTGATCCCCTCTTCTTCACAAGTAAAAAGTTTTAGGTTTTGACTCATGTATCCATTGAATAATATGTTTTTAGGTACAATCAACTTTCCTATATATTTTTGGGAAATTTTTAAGTGACAATAAAAGTACATTTCTAAATGGTATCATTTCATGTTTGTTTGGTTTTGGTCCCTCTTTTGAATGGTTTATTTGTGGTGTGTGTATGAATAATAAAGTTGTATATGGGATGTATGTTATTTTGAAAATGCTCTTATGACTATAAAATCTCCTATCCTTCTCTACTTGTTAATTGGTTGTAAGGATGGGTGTGTCGGCATAAAGAGCTCAATATGTTATGATCATTATGTCAATGGGGGTGTCCACAAAGATAGTAACCCCCCTACTAACATAATAGTTGATTAGTTATGAAGTTGATATACTTGATTGCTTAGCCTTCTCCTCCCTCATCCCCTTCTCTCCTTGTTATTCAACATGGATTGTGAGGATAATAATAAAATAAATCATTTTAGATACATCTTAACCCTAACCTTTTAAGCATCAAGAAATTTGATGAGCCTTATTTTATTTTTTATCCCTCTCAACACTTGAACAATAAGGTCATATGTGCCATGAATGGTGTCTTGGAAATGCTTATGTGACTACAAAATTCCCTATCCATATCTACTTTCTACCCATCTATCATAACATAAAGGCCCCATATGTCATTTTCCTTATTCCAATGGTTACATCCATAAAAGTAGTAAGCCCTCCTACTAGCATAATGGTTGACTGATTGAGGGGTTGATATTCATGCTTGCTTGGCTTTCCCCTCCTTCACCTATGTGGCATGTATGTTAGGTGCATGTGTGTTGGTTGTTTCTCTCTTACTTCTTCTTGGGTTGACCCAGGTTCAGATCTTAACAGGTTTCCAACAAAACCCTAAAAAACTATCGGCCCTCCTGGTAAACCAAAAGGCAATGTTGCGCACAAAGTGTACAACGTAGTCTCACCCGAGAAGCTTTTATGGGTGACTGCAATACTCATGTGTTTGTAGTCTAGGAATGAGTGGGGATCTATGGTTGGGTTCTTTTTTCCTTAGGCACTATCCTTATTAACCATTCAATTGTTTCCATGATTTATTCATCTTCAACCCTATGCATGCATGTTGATAAAGCTAATCTAACCATTCATTCTTAAGCTAAAGATCAACAAAAAGTAAATCATTCATTAACAATCACACATAACACAAGGTTTACCGTGGTTCACCCCCTCCTAGGGCTACGTCCACAAAGATCTGGATTCTTTGCTCTTTTATTTATTCTGCTACAAAATCTTGCGCTACGCGCATTACATCCTTAGTAATACAATCAAGATTGAGGGTAAGAACCCTCTATGAGGTGGACTAGATCACACCAGGCTCCTAAACCTATGACCTAACCCTCAAAGACTACCTTACTTGACTCTTCTACCAGACTCATATAATAAAAAACCCACAATTTCATAATAATCAACTCTCTCTATCCTTAACTAACATCTTTGTATCACACACACACACACACACACACACACCTTTTTTCATATCCATCCCTCTCTCACATACCTCATTTACCTAGACCTCCTAGGTCCTTATTTATACTATTTTATAGGATTGTAGTCATTACAATCCTTATCAAAAACCCTAACCTTATCATGGTCAAGCTTGTCTACCTGCGCGCCACGTTGATTTTCCTCCTGCATGCTGCTTTTCCTTCTTTTTCTGCGCGTTTCTTTCTTGCCCACTGTTGTGTGCGCTCCAAAATTAGGTCTTCCTTTCCAAAAAATAAGTCTTTCCCCAAAACAGATCCTTCTCCAAAAATAGGCATGCGCCCAAAATAGTCTTCCTTCTCAAAATAGGCATGCGCCCAACATGCCCCCAATAGTGACATGTGGCTCGTCCCGAGCCACTTAGGTGGTGCACGCTCCCTATACCACTTTTTCCAAACCGTGGAACTTCTCTTCTAGTTCCTTTCCTTTTGTCCTCATTTGTGCAGCTTTGTTTGTTAGTGCCTTGACTGTATACACTGTGATCTCTTCCTGTAGTAATGTTGTGCCCTCTGAATGTGCTTGTTCCATACTCGTCTTCTCTTCCTCCAGCTACTCTGTGTTGCTTGTTACTAGAGGGGTTCCAATTGGGTTTGTATTTCTTGCTTGTTTTTCTGCGTTGTCTTTAACTCCTTTTGCAGAGTCTTCATTCTTTGAGTGCCCTTCAAGCGCTCTGTAATACTCATTATTTTTTGTCATTGCTTTAGCTCATGTATGGCAGCATTGATTTTCTCCTCTTGTTGGTCCCATTGTTGGACCTTTTCATCTTCTTCTAAAACGATCCAAATCTTCGCGGTTATGTCCAACATCTATGTGATGCATGATAATCGTTGGCAAACACACGGAGCAAGACCCATCAGCATCTGGGAATCTATACGGGAGCTCAACGATGGTAGTCACAGTAGATATTTTGAAGTCTGCATTAACCCAGCGCCAGAATTAATCTTTGGGGCACGCTTGAAATCAGGCCGGGAAAATTTGGAGGCACGCTTGGACGATTACGAGCGAAATGGGAGACTCCACTATGGCTCTGGAATGCGACTGGTCTAGATAGTCATTAGGTTAAGTTATAGAGTAGACAAGTAGCTAGGGGGGAACCCGAAGAACCCTCTGAGATAAATAGAGGTTTTGTATGCCCAAATGAGGCTAGTTTTTTTGGTTGGGAGTGAGCTGCAAGGTAGACATTAGCTGCAAGTTAGTAGGAGATTTCTAAATTTTCAGGTTTCTTCATTTTTCATTTACAGTTGTAACCATTTCATTTTGGAATATAACAGAGGAAAATTGATCCAACGTATGGTGTGGACATTGTTTTCAATTCCCTATTATTTTGCTTTCATGAATGAATGAATTCAGTTGTGAGTAGATGGAACTGTGAATGTTAGGATAAGTTTCAATTGTTTCTCTTTTGCGGAAGTAGTGCAAGGTGTGCACACAGAACGCAAGGAGTGCATTGACGGAATATGTTTCGGTTCTGAAGCTCGGAAGAGATAACACAAAACTTTCCCTTTGCAAGGAGTGCATGGTTATCCGTAAGAAACCAAAACCTTGCGTAAGATCTGGTGTAAGGAGTGCGCAAATCCGAGATTCGGTTAAGTGTTGAAGGGACTTTACGGAAGTCGAAGAACCAGAAAAGGAGAACGCCAAGAGGGTGAGAGGAGTTTCTCTTCGAGAAATCTCGAGGATCTGAGTTATCGAAATCCCTAAAGCACAAGGAGTGCACGGGAAATCGAAGTCTTCATGAGACCAAACTCAGGAGGGGTAACACTTTGCATAAGTGTTATAGAGATCCAAGAATTGGACTTGACGAAGGATCAAAGGTTCGAGACCTTTGAACACTTAGAAGATCTTCTAACTTTGAAGATAGTGTAAGAGCAAGGGGGAAAATATCTCATTCGTTCGATCTGAATGCTAGAGAATCGGAACCGTCCATCAGGAGGGACGCGTGGCGAACAATCAGGATTTCGTTGACTCGCACTTTGGAAAAGTCAAAGGGAAAAATGCTAAGAATTCACAAAGCCCGAATCCGCGACTTGATCTGAGTCGTTGGATCTGAGGAGAGATCTGGACCGTTGATCGAGAGTCATCACAATTTCGTTGATTGAGAGAATAGAGGTAGAGGAACTTCAAAGTCATGAAACGTGAAACATTGACTTGATCGCAACCGTCGATCAAGGGAAGATCTGGACTGTAGATCTCGTGTCATCGCGATTTCGACTATTAGGGGAATGGAGGTAGTAGCACTCCCAGAGTCATGAAACGCGAAGTCGCGACGCGCCTTTCACTCAAACGCATGGTCACCGCCAACGGTCACGGAGAGAGAGGGGCTAGCACGCGCTAGGATCCTTTCGGGATTTCAGAGGTCGGGAGAGTTGAGGTGACTCACATCCGAAGACCCGATACGCGAAGCCGCGATGCACCTTTTGATCAGGTGAGTGGTCACAGTCGTGGTCACATGAAGGAAAGGGCTTAGCTAGAGGAGAGCTAGTGCCCACTTGGCGTTGAGGTTTGAACAACGCTCAGGAGAGGGCCCATGGGTCTCATATGACCTACGTCTTTGGAGAAAGGACTTGTGTAAGTGGGTTTGGGGTCTAGTAGAGACTCAGAGAGTCAATCAGACTTAGTTTATTGATCGATCCTAGACCGGGAGGTCACAGAGCCCTTAAGAAATAAGGGGGGTTTGCATCAAGTGGTATCAGAGCCGAAGTTTTTCTTGCAGACAACAGGCAAAGGGAGAGGAGACAGAAGAACTCAAAGTTGTACTCTGTGTGTGACAGACAGTAAACAGAATGTTGCCAAGGAGACGAGTAGAACCACCTTTGGCCAATCGAGCTATAGAGAGGGAGATGCGAGAACTTCATGCAACATTAGAGGCGATGGAGGAAACGCAGAGACGAGCACCCGATGCTGGAGACGTCAGTGATGTAGAGAGCGAAGAAGCAGTGGGCAAGAATGTCATTGGAGAAGCTGCAGGGGAGGATGTTGCTGAAGAATGCTTACTGAGAGCAGTTGCCAGATTGGGAGGCAAAGCCAAGATGTTGGTCCCAATGTATGAAGGCAATCTATATGTTGAAGAGCTATTGGATTGGATAAGATCCATGGACAAATATTTCGACTATGAAGACGTCGATGAGGAAAGAAGGGCGAGACATGTTGTCACCAGACTAAAAGGACATGCAACACTATGGTGGGATGAACTACATGTTGAGAGGAGAAGCAAAGGCAAACAGAAGATAAAGAGTTGGGAAAAAATGGTAGCTAAGTTGAAGGCTAAGTTCATGCCCAAAAATTATCAGATCAATCTGTTCAAGAAAATGCAGAACCCGAGACAGAAAGGGATGACATTTAAGGAGTACACAGAGGAATTCTATAGGTTGAACATCAGAACTAGACAAAGAGAGAGAGAGAGATGAAGAAAAATTATCCATATATACAAATGGCTTGAGATATGAAATCCAGTATGAGCTCAGCATGATGTCAGTAAGAACAGTAGATGATGCTTATCAGTTTGCATTGAAGGCAAAGGAGAAGTTGGCTAGAAAACAAAGCCAGCGAGGGAGAGGTAAAAGCTTGATCCCAAGCAAAAGAAAGGGATTTACCCATGAAAGAGCACATAAGTCTAAGGACGAGACTGAGAAACCACATAGTCACTCAAAAAGAGGAGGAATTTCTCGAGAAAGACATGGTGGTGGAAGAGGTTCTTCTAGAGGAAGAGGAAGAAGAGGATAAGGAGAAGTAAGGTGCTATGCTTGTGGAAAGAGAAGACACATGTCTTGGGAATGTCCCGAGAAAAAGAAATAAGGAGGAGGTGAAGCTCACATTTTAGAAGCACAATGAAGAGATGTTGAACCAGAAGGAGCAGAGGATGGAAGATCCCTGATGTTGAGGAAAGTTCTCTTAAAATCAGAGGCAGAAGTTGAAAAGCCGGTGCAGAGGAACAATCTCTTCAGAACAGCTTGCAAGACTAAGACAGAGTATGCAAGGTGATAATTGACAGTGGGAGCACTGACAACTTAGTATCCATAGAGATGGTGGAGAAATTGGAGCTGGAGACAACCGCACACCCGAAGCCATACAAAGTCTCATGGTTGCAGAAAGGACACCGAGTAATGGTTACTAAACAATGCTTGGTTGGATTTAAGATAGGAGGATATAGAGATGAAATTCTATGTGATGTAATTCCCATGGATGTATGCCATATTTTGTTGGGAAGACCATGGCAATTTGACAGGAATGTCATTCATGATGGGAGGAAGAATACATACACCTTAGATAAGAATGGTAGAACACACATGTTGCTGCCAATAAAGGAGAAGAAAGTGAAAGAGGAGGCCAACACAAGCATACTTCTCATGAGCAGGAAGGAACTCCTGAAGGAAGTCAAGGAAGAACAAGAGATGCGGTTTGTTGTGGTGAGGAAACCTAGAGTTATCCTTACAAGTACTTTGATGGATGATTTTCCTGAAGAAGTTCAGGAATTGCTAGAAAGTTTCACTGACATAGTGGTGGATGAGCTTCCAAACTCATTTCCACCCGTCAGAAGTATCAATCACCATATTGATTTGATACCAGGAGCAATTCTGCCAAACAAAGTAGCATACCGATTGACACCTTGAGAGAATCAGGAAGTGAAGAACCAAGTCCAGGAATTGTTAGACAAGGGTTTGGTCAGAGAAATCTTGAGTCCATGTGCAGTACCAACTGTATTGAGTGCAAAGAAGGATGGAGGATGGAGAATTTGTACAGATTCAAGAGCCATTAACAAGATCACCATCAGGTATCGATTTCCTTTACCAAGAATGGATGATTTAATGGACTGTTTAAGTGGAGCAAATTTCTTTTCCAAAATAGATTTGAAAAGTGGATATCACCATATTAGAATGAGAGAAGGTGATGAGTGGAAGACAACCTTTAAGACAAATGAAGGTGTGTATGAATGGCTTGTTATGCCATTTGGCTTAACAAATGCCCTGAGTACTTTTATGAGGTTGATGAATGAGATACTGAAATATTTCATTGGCAAGTTTGTGGTTGTATATCTCGACGATATACTGATCTTTAGAAGGACTAAAGAGGAACATTTGAGACACCTAGCATTTGTGATGAGGAGACTACAGTAGGAGAAGTTGTTGATAAATCTAAAGAAGTCCTCTTTTATGAAGACATAACTCATGTATTTGGGTTTTGTGATATCTTCAAATGAGTTGAAGATGGATCCAGAGAAGGTGAAAGCAATCAAATAATGGTCGTCACCGAAAAGCATGTTTGAGGTAAGGAGCTTCCATGGATTAGCAAGCTTCTATAGGAAGTTCATCAGAGAATTCAGTGGAATTTGTGTGCCAATGATGGATACAGTGAAGAAGAAGCACAAGTCTTTTAAATGGACAGAGGAAGCTGGAAAGAGCTTCAATATACTGAAGGAGAAAATAACAAAACGACCAATTCTGGTCTTACTGAATTTTGAGAAGACATTTCAGGTGAGATGTGATGCAAGTGCAGTTGAAATAGGAGCAGTTTTGAGCCAGGATAATAGACCTGTTGCCTATTTCAGTGAGAAGTTGAATGAGACCAAGAGAAAATAATTCACGTATGATAAGGAGTTTTATGCCATAATTCAAGCCTTGAAGAAAAGGAGACTGTTAGCGATAAAAAATGCACTGGTATTTTTTATGTTTTCTCCATAAGCTCATTTTTAAATTTTTAAGAGGAACTGTCTATATCTCCAATTCCCAATCTTTCTTAACCAAGCTCTCGTTGATCGTATTTACTTGAGAGCTTTTATTACTCTGTTTTAAACCTGCAATACCAAAATGCAAAATAAATGATACTTAACATATAACCCTAGATCTATTGGCTTTTATATTGTCAAACAATAAATGTACTTCTGTTATGAAGTGGTGGGTGCTCCAAGTGATACTAAACTCAAGCCAAATACCTAGTTCATATTCACAAGTCACATATGAATCAAGTCATGGGGTTAAGTTATGATTCAACATAAGTTAGGCCACGGGTTATTCACATGCCAAGTCATGAATCAAAACTTTATGACTTGTTCTTATGTTATTATGCTAACTACCAACCATACTAAATTCCAAGTCGACATACAAGAAATGAGTTATTTCTAAGCCAAAATCTGAGTCTATAAGTCAGCCACAAGTGTCGGGCTCTATGCATACAAAGGTTTTAAACCTTTGGAATTTCATTTGCATATGAAATTCTTAGCATTTGAGAAAATAAATAAAAACCTATTCATATGGCATACCATGCGCTAAGCCATCAAACTGCCAAATTGATGATACAACTGCCCAAGATGACACAGATGTTCAATGGTGAATGCAACATTAGTTGTTCAAGATTGACACGTTGAAAGTATTTAGCTACAAAGAGGGGCCACAGAGGGATTTGCACCGAGTTACAGAGTTTGAGTTATCCACCGACAGATTGTCAAAATCAAAGCATCGTATGCAGAGTTTGAGCTACGAACATGATACAGGTGCCAAGTGATTGATCATAGCTCTATTGACTTCTATACAGATCAATCATATATATCTCTTCTTGGAGGAAAACTATGAGGGTTTCCAGGTGACAAAAGTTCCAACTAAGCCACGATCGAAGAAGTTTTTCATCGAGATGTAGGACTTTACAAGTTTGTTGACAACATATCGATGGCTCTTTCTCTTTCCTAAAGGATATAAGAAACCAATAAGATATCCCACAAGCAGAGATAAGATATGGTACAACAATGTTCCTCACGCCAAACTTGCAGTTGTAAAAAGGGCTTTACCTGACATTTCATGGGGTAATCTGAGTGGTTCTGGATGTTGGATGTGGTATTGCTAGTTTTGGAGGCTTCCTGTTTGAAAAAGATGTTTTAACCATGTCTTTTGCACCTAAAGATGAGCATGAAGCACAAGTTCAACTTGCTCTTGAATGAGGAATTCCTGCAATATTAGTTGTGATGGGTACCCAAAGGCTCCCCTTTCCAAGTGTTGTCTTTGATATTGTGCACTGTGCAAGATGCCGAGTTCCATCGCATATCAGGGGAGTCTGCAGGCCTCAAAGAGCTCGTCCATCATGTCAGATATTTCCGCCTCGAACACACACACGTTGCTAAGATGTTCTACTTCTTCTTTGAGTCACGGGGAAGCAAAAAGGATGACCCTGGTGTACTTTGGATGACTGGAGACCCTGGTTGTAGCAGTCAACTAGCTGTGTTTTATGAGAACACACCTTTCAAGATTACAAACAATTTAACTTTGGCCTGAAATGAGTATGGAGGTGACAAGGCATCAAATCTTATTTTTGTAGATCAACCTACCGGAACTAGTTTTAGTTGCAACACTGATCTATGTGATATCCATCATGATGAGAAGGGTGTTAGTAATGATATGTATGAATTTCTATAGGAATTTTTCAAATAACACCCAGATAATGCAAAGAATGACTTCTTTATCACTGGAGAGTCATATGCTGGACATTACATTCCATAAGTCACAAGCAGGGTCCACCAAGGAAACAAAGTGAGTGAGGGTCTTCCAATAAATTTGAAGGGATTTTCCATTGGTAATGGACTTATTGATCCAGCAATCCAGTATAAAGCATACACAAATTATGCATTGGAGTTGGGTTTGATTAAGGAAGATGATTACAATAGGATCAACAAAATCTATCCAGCTTGTGAATTGTCCGTAAAACTTTGTGGTACCAAAGGGACTGTCAGTTGCTTTGCATCATACTTGGTGTGCACCTCAATTTTCAATTCCATTATGGCATTAGCTCGGAATATTAATTACTATGATGTTCGGAAGGAGTGTAATGGTGGCCTTTGCTACGATTTCTCAAATATGGATAATTACTTGAACAAGGCTTCTGTTACGGAGGCTCTCGGTGTTGGGAGCCGAAAATTTGTCTCCTGTAGCCCTCTGGTTTATGAAGCTATGTTAACTGACTGGATGCAGAATATGGAAGTTGGCATTCCAACACTCTTGAAGGATGGTGTCAAGCTGTTAGTTTATGCAGGGGAATATGACCCCATTTGCAACTGGTTAGGTAATTCAAGATGGGTGAATTCCATGGATTGGTCTGGAAGTGAGAATTCCAAGAAGGCATCTACAAATTCCTTCATTGTAGATGATAAGGAAGCAGGTTTAATAACCAGTTATGGACCACTCAGTTTTCTCAAGGTTCATGATGCAGGTCACATGGTCCCAATGGATCAGCCAAAGGCAGCCTTGGAGATGTTAAAACGCTGCCCAGTCAGGAAGTTTAAGCCTAATTCAAATGCAAAAAAATTGTACTCCATGCCCAAATAGCTTATAGATATCATTTCATAGAGGTCATTTGAGAAAATTCAAGAAGGTTTGTAAAACATTGGAAACTCTATAATAGAGGCAAAAAGTGCGTATACAGAGTGCAATTCTACTTAGAGAGTACCTTAGTAAGGAGGAGCAGCATTGGAAAAGATATCTAAATAAAATCACAACACTTGCTGATAATAAAGAGTTTTCACCGGCACAGGAAGCATATTTACAACCAGTTAGCGGTTGAAAAGTAAAACTTTCAACGACTAACTAGCAGATTTCAAGGCGGAAGAGCTGGTGAAACCACAGAGAAGGGCAGAGTGATATTATTTTTGCACAGATCTCAGTTTGATCTTTTCAAAGTGAATGAGGATGGTTTCTAAGTTAAAAATATAATTAAAGAGATCTATTTTAGTGTTCTATTCCAGTTTTTGAGACAGAGGTTGAGACAAGAAGATAAAGAAATTTTACTATTTTTAGTCAAAGATATTATAAGTTGTTTAAAGGAAATCTCCAGAATGAGAAGATTAGCTTCCGGATGTCAATTGAAGATTCTAGAAGGAATAGTCATCATCCAGCATACAAGAGCAGTTGTCAAAGACTTATTATTAGGATGTGGTTTGACTTCCCTTTTTAAAGGATTTGTTCCTATAAGTTTGCAATTAGTTTTATGATTATACTATTTTTAGTATTCTCGATCCCTCCTAATAGGATCTCCAACTTTTATGTAAAGGCTATAAAGCCTATGCTATATTGAGAGAAGAGGGTTCGATTTTGGATACATAATATACTATATTGTAAACAGACTTTTCCATATGATAATACAAATCACAGTTTTCTCTCTCTATTGAAGTCAGATTCTCATCTTTCCTTCTGTACTCTTATTCAAGTTGTTTTAGCTGCAGAATGAYTGTCATCTCATTGGTTAGCTCATAACTTGATTAATAKTTKCTTATCATTKTTTATTAAACCCTACATTTGTATTTGGTTTATAAGCATTGTTTTCTCACCCACTTAAAATCTATCATCTGATTATTGATCCTTGAGAGCACTGGTTCATTTGATTCTCATTTTGACTGTCTGAATACCATACTGTAATTGAGTTATCCATTGATCCACACATACAAAAACACAAAAACAAGTTTACTTTAAGTTACCAAGCATCTTTTACTTACAACCACAAAGAGTTTCATGGAGTGATAACAAATTGGTGTTGTTGCCGGGGAAACAGAGATTGAAGCTCAGCTTCCTTGGGAGATGACAAGATCCAGCTTTGATGATAGACAAAGACTGGGCACATTTTTGGTTGTAATCATCTATCTGGTGACTCCATGAAGGACGGATCTGTTGGTGACTCCACTGGGATAAAATGAACAAGAGGTATGCTTTTTGTAAATTTTCAAGTATTTCTAGTTACCCTTATCCAGTTCCTAGTAAAGATGAATGGGAAAGAAGTATTCTCAGATTTCGAGGAGAAGAATGGGAAGTACTAGCTGAACACTTGCTAGATTTTCATGACTTTATTAATCGACTTGAAATTATACATGAAGATGTTCAAATTAAGCTTTTCAGGCAATCATTAGAGGGATTTGCTCTTGACTGGTGCCAGTCTCTTCCAAATGCAAGTATTAGTTCAATGGCAGACTTTCATGTTGCATTTCATTCATTTTGTAAAGGAAAGTTTTCAACTACCTTCTTTATCCAAAATGTTGTCATGAATTTAGTGTGCTAAATAAAGATTCAGATAGCCATGAAGAGTATGCTAAAATAGGGGATACCTCTCATTGTGACCAAGATATTTATGATCTTCAGGAGGATAACCATGGCATAGATGATTTTGACATTGTATCAAATGCATCTATTGATTTAGGTTATCATGAAGATGAGATTGTCTCCTTTGAAAACCCTAAAGATGATTATCATATTGACACACTAGCAGGTGATAGTTTCAGATTTGCAACAGATTCTAAGGGTAGCCCTCAGTTTTTTGATTTGCAAAGAAAGGCAGATTTCAACAATTATGAGGAGGAAGGTGAGGAGGAGAAAGTTTCAGATCAGCAGTTGATCTTGTATTTTCATTTGACAGAGGAAGAACACTCCACATTCAACATTGACATTGAAGGCAACAAGCAACAGGTTTTCAGTTTTCAGTTGGAACAACAACGTAAAGAGGTATTTCTTTGTGGATTTGATGACCCTATTGCTGACTATTTGCAATCTATGAGCAACATATGTGTTAAAGTATTTTTGTCAAATGAAAATCGACTTTATCATCTGTTTAAACAACATTTCTGTGGGCTATGCATTCCTTTATTTTTGGGGACAAGACCAAGAACAGATTCAGTAAAACAATTTCTTACATGGCTTCATTGGAAGGATGACTTCACCTGATAAGAGGCAGTATAGTTGGTTAGTGTAGGAGTAGCCAGCTGAGTAAGCTCTTCATATGAGCAGAAAAATTGCTTTCAACTTTCTTGAATAAGTAGAGCAGGCTACAGGTAGGTTTACAGGGGATCAATTATAAAGACTAGATGACTCCATGTGCAATGCTAAAGGTGACTGGAACTACTAGGTTCTTGGAAACCTCGCAGGGAGGTCTCCATCCCAATTGGAGCCAAATGTTAGTGATAAAAAATGCACTGGTATTTTTTATGTTTTATCCATAAGCTCATTTTTAAATTTTTAAGAGGAACTGTCTATATCTCCAATTCCCAATCTTTCTTAGCCAAGCTCTCATTGATCATATTTACTTGAGAGTTTTTATTACTCTATTTTAAGCCTGCAATACCAAAATGCAAAATAAATGATACTTAACCTATAATCCTAGCTCTATTGGCTTTTATATTGTCAAACAATAAATGTACCTCTGTTGTGAAGTGGTGCGTGCTCCAAGCGATACTAAACTCAAGCCAAATACCTAGTTCATATTCACAAGTCACATATGAATCAAGTCATGGGGTTAAGTTATGATTCCACATAAGTTAGGCCACGGGTTATTCACATGCCAAGTCATGAGTCAAAACTTTATGACCTGTTCTTATGTTATTATGCTAACTACCAGCCATACTAAATTCCAAGTTGACGTACAAGAAATGAGTTATTTCTAAGCCAAAATCTGAGTTTATAAGTCAGCCACAAGTGTCGGGCTCTATGCATACAAAGGTTTTAAACCTTTGGAATTTCATTTGCATATGAAATTCTTAGCATTTGAGAAAATAAATAAAAACCTATTCATATGGCACACCATGCGCTGAGCCATCAAACTGCCAAATTGATGATACAACTGCCCAAGATGACATAGTTGTTCAATGGTGAATGCAACACTAGTTGTTCAAGATTGACACATTGAAAGTATCTAGCTACGAAGAGGGGCCACAGAGGGATTTGCACTGAGTTACAGAGTTTGAGTTATCCACCGATAGATTGTCAAAATCAAAGCATCGTATGTAGAGTTTGAGCTACGGACATGATACAGGTGCCAAGAGATTGATCGTAGCTCTATTGACTTTTATACAAATCGATCATATATATCTCTTCTTAGACAAAAATTCTGAGGGTTTCCAGGTGACAAAAATTCCAACTAAGCCACGATCGAAGGAGTTTTTCATCGAGCTGCAGGATTTTGCAAGTTTGTTGACAATAGATCGATCGCTCTTTCTCATTCCTGAAGGATATAAGAAACCAATAAGATATCCCACAAGTAGAGATAAGATATGGTACAACAATGTTCCTCACGCCAAACTTGCAATTGTAAAAAGGGCTTTACCTAGCATTTCATGGGGTAAGCATAGCCGAGTGGTTCTGGATGTTGGATGTGGTATTGCCAGTTTTGGAGGATTCCTGTTTGAAAAAGATGTTTTAACCATGTCTTTTGCACCTAAAGATGAGCATGAAGCACAAGTTCATCTTGCTCTTAAATGAGGAATTCATGTTGTTGGCGACGGAAGTCACTCCTAGATTGCTTGCAGGAGCACAGCCCGACACCCATAATTTTTTATGTCACGATTTAATGAATGGGGGTGGTCAAATGGAAAGAGACCCAGGAAAGCAACATTGACACAAAAACCAGGGTCTGGTATGTAGAAAGCAAGGGAGGTCTTGATCCAACTTCCGTCAGTAGGTTGCTTAAAGGGTGGTAGATGGAAGACTTGTGAGAAGGGTGAGCAAGACTGCCTCGGGCAATAGGCCTTCGGAAGCTTGAGGAAGAAAAACTCAGAAGCCAAGATCCTCTTGGTCTAGAGTTTCAAGGAGCTGAGGGGTGACTCGACTAGATCCTCCAATTCCAAGCCATTCTAGCGCTGAGAAAACACAAAAACTGATTAAAAACACTATGCCCGTTGCAGTGATCCAACCTACATCATCCTACAACAGCACAACTCGACTGGATCCTCCAATTCTGAGCCGTTCTAACATAGTAGACAAAGAGATGGAAAAAGAGGCTGACATCCATAAAGTAAGAAGTCTCCAATGCCTTATACATTAATGTAACACCCTGTTTCCCCCAACTTATAAATATAACTGGACTGGCCAAGAACTATGGCAAACTCATAAATGTGAATATGTGATGTAAATGGACCTTGAGAAAGAGGTCAATGAATGTGAATAACATTCTAAATTTATTGCAGGACTGCTGATGAGGGGATGTGCAGAAAAAGAGACCACGATGGTGGTGGAAGTCACCTGAAAAGGTGGCGTTAACTTCCACCAAGAATTAAATACCGTATTTGGACTCCATTGGCCCGGAGGACCAAAAGCGGCTCGCTGGCCCTGAAATTCAATGCCTCGCAGGATGGTAGGAGGATGGATTGATGAGGGATGGGATGGTGAACCGCCCATCCATAGAGCCGTCAGGCCTGATCGGCGCGAGGTTAATCGTGCCACACACAACCTCGCGAGAGGATAAGGCGTATGGCAGAAGCGATTAGGAGGGAAGACACGAGGGGAACTCGAGCATTTTTTTTACGCAGAGTGAGTGATAGCAGAGAGGAAGGATTGCAACCTTCACTCCTGGTCACTGGCAGACAGACAGACGCAGTCTCAGAGCATCGTGGTCTCAGCTCGGGGGTGGCTAGTGGTAAATCCGTTGGGAGTCGCTGAGCCTACGGTTGGGTGGAAACGAGCACCCCTCTCAGCAGTTGCTTAACCATGGTGTTATTTCTGATAAGTGTTTTGCCTCTGGCATCTGGAAATATATGTATTCTGATAATTATGCTCATAAGCTGTGAAACTGTGAATGTTTTCATTATAAGAAGGTTTGTGTGGTACTTTGGTCAGTATTAATAGTTGTATATGCTTATAACAGAAAAAAAAAATTATGCATGGCTTACGTTGATAAATGAATCTAATTATGCATAAGTTGAATCAAGTCATATCTCCAGTTCGTTCTCGGGAATTTGTTTCCCTTATCTGTATCCAGGAATGCCCCGGAATAGACCTCTTCATAGAGATTTCCTCCTTAGAAAGGTTTACCAAGAACCTGGAAAAAGGACTTGAATGTGCAAGTCTTGACAACCCTGTATGAAGAGGAATGACCCTCTTAACATCCCGAAGTAGCAACGTAGGGATAAGTATTGATCAACAGATGAGATCCTGTCGGGGAAACTGCGGTCATTCACTACTGTTAAATCGAAGGAATAAACGAGGGAGTGAATTGCCTTAACCCTTTTTCCTCTATCTTCGCGAATAGCGAGGAAATTGGAAACATAGACCCCCAGGGTCCATGAGAACATCTGGACCGTTGGTTTTTCCACGTCCAAGGAGTAGTGGCAAAGGGCGCGGCATCGGGACCGATCTGAACCGTCGGATCTTAGCTAGAAAACCTAACCGTCGTTAGATCTATAGGAATATAGATGAGGGTTAAAGCCCTCGTGAACAGGGGTCTCGGGAACTCGGAGGTTTGCAAGGTAAGATCCCAAAGGTTGGTTGATCCAAGTCGCGAGTGGCGAAGCCACGAAAGGATTAGGACTGTCCATCCGAGGAGGACAGGTGGCAGAGATCCAAGGGTCTCGTGAACTCGGAAGTTTGCAAGGTAAGAGCCCAAAGGTTGGTTGCTCCAAGTCGCGAGTGGCGAAGCCACGAAAGGATCAGGACCATCCATCCGAGGAGGACAGGTGGCAGAGATCCGGGGATCTCGCGAACTCGGAGGTTCTCAAGGTAAAAGCCCAAAAGTTGGATGCTTCAAGTCGCGAGTAGCGATGTGCCGAGAGCCGATCCCAAGAGAACACAGGGAAAAAATTCCAGGTAGGGCCCGCGTGATTGACGAGTGGACACACATCACCTAGAGAAGGGAGTCAATGCTCCATTTACTTCTCGTGTCTCGGGGATTCACGGAAGAAGGGCATGAGAGATCAACACTTAGACTTACAAAGTGACGAGTAGCGAGTACGCAAGAGGGAAAAACTAAGTATCGCTCCTCGAGGGTTCGTGATGGGAATGTGCCAAGATTCGATGCTACAACCCGCGAAGGGGCGAGTTGGGAGCGGTACGAAGGGAAGGTCAATCTTTGCTGACTTTCAAGTCTCGGAGGATCGCTTAAGGGAGGAACGAGAGTTCAACCATTGAACTCACAAAGCGACGAATAGCGAGAGGAGCTAGAGTTTAGCCTAGCCGGCGGTCATGCATAGAGGACGTTGACAAAAGAAAGCTATACCCTTTTCGTGATCTCGGGTATCGGTGATTTATGAAGAAAATTTGAGGGTCTTTGACTCATGACTCGCGAGGTCGCGAGTTGTGAAAGGCGCCTGTATTTAGGCGCGTATGTGGTCCTATCGAACTAAGGACTAAAGAAAGAGAGCTAGTGCTTTGTCGATTAAGCGGCGGGTGGTTCTGGATAGCCAAAATTTGCGCGCCTAGATCTACGGCCAGGGTCTCATTCCAAAGCCCCCTCGCTATTCTACCTTCAAGATTGGTCTCAATGGTATCGTTGAGTCGCGAAACAAGAAAAGGCGCCTAGTTTGTTTGGCTTGTGGTCCTAAACCACGATCACAGGGAAGTGAACAGGGAAGAACTAGCTTGCACTAGACCCCCGCGGGACTTCGGGGATTCTGTTCCTTGAGGAAGAACGAGAATTTTATAATTGGTCTAGTGGGTATGCTACAAAGTGGTATCAGAGCATGGTTACAACACTGGGCCTGATTGGGCTCAGGCATGAGGCGCGCATAAACCTCGTTAAAAACACTCATATGAGGAGTAGTCCCCTAACTTAACTCTCTTGTCCAGGATTAAAAAAAAAAAACTTGGAAAATGAGAACCCGACTGTGTATGCAAGGGAAAGAAAGTTACGAATTTATGCGCAATTTATAAAAATGAATTTAACTCTTGACTAACAACCAACGTTTGTCTTTTCACTCAAGTGGACGATCAACCGTGGGAATCTACAAATGCAGAGTATGGTGACTCACCAAGAGGTGGGAGAAGGCTCCCACAATAGATACAAAGAGTCTGATGAGAGAAGAGCAATAGGAACCCCTCCAGACCTAGCCGAGACTGTGAGGAGTCTCATGGTTGAGTTGCAAAGCTGCAAGGCCGATAATGAAAGGATGATGAAAGAACAAAAAAAGCAAACCAAAATTAATGCAGTTCTACTGCAGAGCTTATCCGACCTACAACGACAAATGCAACATGAACCTGAGATGCAGAATCGTGGTCGTGTCAATGGCCACACTGAGAGAAGCACATCCATAAAGGTCCACCCCAGAGGTAAAGGACCAGTGCCAAACGATTCCACTGAGAAGGAATCTAGTGATTCAGAAGGTTCTTCTGGCAGCAAGACCAGCTCCTATTCTCAAAAGAAACAAAAGAAGCAAAAGACTTCAAAGAGTCATAAATTTTAGGAATTTAAAAAGGCCAAACCTCCCTCCTTCGACGACGAGATAAGGAAGGGAGAGGAAGTTGAGGCTTGGCTACTTGGATTGAAGAAATATTTCAGAGTCCATGATTTCTTAGAGAACTTGAAGGCCCGAGTGGCCACTTTCAATCTGAACGGAAAGGCTTCCATCTGGTGGGAAGACCTTAAGAATATGAAAGGGGTCCGCGAGGAGGACCTGTCTTGGAAACAATTTTAGAAGTACTTTCGTAAGAAGTATTTGTCGAAAAGGTATTTCGACGAGAAGGCTAAAGAGTTTTATGAACTCAAACCGGGACAACTTACTATGGAGGAGTATGTTAACAAATTCCTTGACTTACTGAGATATGTACCCTACATCAAAGCAGAGAAGGCAAAGGCACAACGCTTCATCAGTGGGCTACCCAAAGAATATCGGAACCGAATTGAATTTGATGAGCCAAAGACCTTAGAAGACACTATAAGAAAAGCAACATACTGTCATGAACAATATGGACATCGAGCAGAGTCTCGTGGAGACTGGAAACAGAAGAATGGTTTGAGATTTTAGAAAAAGGGGAACAAATCCTCGGGATTTAAAAACTACAAGAAGAACCCCAGAATGAACTTTCCAACTCAGAGTGTACTCCAACAGAACTTTCCCTCGGTGGAAGGAAATAAAACTTCTGGACCTATACCAATAAAGACTGATAACCCAAAGAGGAAACCTTTGGAATGCTGGGATTGTGGAGGAGAGCATCTCTGGAGAGACTGTCCACACCGACAACAGAACAGTCGAAAAATTTATAACATACAGGAAGCTACCACGGTCAATGATGTGGCAAGGAGCGTGCCGCAGATCTATGCAGCCTTGGATAATAACCAAGCTAACCACCAAGCTTCAGTGGTGGAAATAGAAGGTATGATTTTCAACCAGCTGGTGTCTATTTTGATTGACCCTAGTTCAAATTTGAGTTATATATCCCCTAGAGCTGTTGATAAGTGTAGACTACAACCACAAAAACAAATTAAGCCATGGTTAGTACAGTTAACCACTGGCACCAAAAGAAAGGTGGTAGAGGCCATACCAGCCTGTCAGTTAATGTTGGGTAAATTCCCCACCCAAGCAACCCTTAATGTATTACCCCTGGGGTCATATGACCTGTTGATTGGTATGGACTGGCTGGCCGCCCATAAAGCCAAATTGGACTGTTACCATAAAACCTTGGAATGTGTGAGCAAAGAAGGAAAGAGGATAACCCTCGAAGGGATCCAAAAACCGGTTTCGGTGAGACAAATATCAGCCCTGCAAATGAGAAAGTATTGCCGAAAGGGATGTCCCCTATATGCAATACAGGTACTGAAAATAATCGAAGGCGCTAAACCAAACCCCGATGATCACCCTATCCTGAGAGAGTACAAAGATGTATTTCCATAAGAGGTACTGGGTCTACATCCGAGAAGAGACATTGACTTCTCGATAGAACTCACACCAGGAGCGGTGCCGGTGTCTAGAACACCCTACCAGATGAGCACACCTGAGTTAGTTGAACTCAAATTGCAATTGAAAGAAATGATGGACAAGGGTTATATTCAACCCAGCGTGTCCCCATGGGGAGCACCAGTCCTATTTGTGAAAAAGAAGGATGGCACCCTTAGACTATGCATAGATTACCGAAAACTTAAGAAAGTAACTATAAAGAATAAATACCCCTTGCCCAGGATCGATGATCTATTCGATCAGTTGGGAGGTGCGTCTGTTTTCTAAAAGATTGACTTGAGGTCGGGATACCATCAAGTCCGAATTAAGGGTGAAGACATCCATAAAACCACTTTCCGGACACGGTATGGTCACTATGAGTTTGTGGTAGTGCCATTTGGG
>JZKD02S0703161.1:162875-231110 GCA_000966675.3 Picea glauca | reverse complement strand
TGAAAAGGTGGCGTTAACTTCCACCAATAATTAAATACCGTATTTGGACTCCACTGGCCCGGAGGACCAAAAGCGGTTCGCTGGCCCTGAAATTCAATGCCTCGCAGGCTGGTAGGCGGATGGCTTGATGAGGGATGGGATGGTGAACCGCCCATCCGTAGAGCCGTTAGGTCTGATCGGCGCGAGGGTAATCGTGCCACACACAACCTCGCGAGAGGATAAGGCGTATGGCAAAAGCAATTAGGAGGGAATATGCGAGGGGAACTCGGGCATTTTTTTTACGCAGAGTGAGTGATAGCAGAGAGGAAGGA
Organism: Picea glauca; assembly: GCA_000966675.3. Taxonomy (NCBI): domain Eukaryota; kingdom Viridiplantae; phylum Streptophyta; class Pinopsida; order Pinales; family Pinaceae; genus Picea; species Picea glauca. The sequence continues at coordinate 230,799 of JZKD02S0703161.1, read as the reverse complement.
TTGCAACCTTCGCTCCTGGTCACTGGCAGACAGAGAGACGCAGTCTCAGAGCATCGTGGTCTCAGCTCAGGGGTGGCTAGTGGTAAATCCGTTGGGAGTCGCTGAGCCTACGGTTGGGTGGAAACGAGCACCCCTCTTAGCAGTTGCTTAACCCTGGTGTTATTTCTGATAAGTGTTTTGCCTCTGGCATCTGGAAATATATGTATTCTGATAATTATGCTCATAAGCTGTGAAACTGTGAATGTTTTCATTATAAGAATATCTATGCGGTACTTTGGTCAGTATTAGTAGTTGTATATGCTTATAATAGAAAAAAAAATCACGCATGGCTTATGTTGATAAATGAATCTAATTATGCATAAGTTGAATCAAGTCAGATCTCCAGTTCGTTCTCGGGAATTTGTTTCCCTTATCTGTATCCAGGAATGCCCCGGAATAGACCTCTTCACGAAGATTTCCTCCTTAGAAAGGTTTACCAAGAACCTGGAAAAAGGACTTGAATGTGCAAGTCTCGACAACCCTGTACGAAGAGGAATGATCCTCTTAACATCCCAAAGTAGCAGCGTAGGGATAATTATTGATCAACGGATGAGATCCTGTCGGGGAAACTGTGGTCATTCACTACCGTTAAATCGAAGAAATAAACGAGGGAGTGAATTGCCTTAACCCTTTTTCCTCTATCTTCGCGAATAGCGAGGAAATCGGAAACGTAGACCCCCAGGGTCGATGAGAACATCTGGACCGTTGGTTTTTCCACGTTCAAGGAGTAGTGGGAAAGGGTGCGGCATGGGGACCGATCTGAACTATCGGATCTTAGCTAGAAAACCCGACCTTCATTAGATCTATAGGAATATAGATGAGGGTTAAATCCCTCGTGAACAGGGGTCTTGCGAACTTGAAGGTTTGCAAGGTAAGATCCCAAAGGTTGGTTTCTCCAAGTCGCGAGTAGCGAAGCCACGAAAGGATCAGGACCATCCATCCGAGGAGGACAGGTGGTAGAGATCCAAGGGTCTCGCGAACTCGGAGGTTCACAAGGTAAGAGCCCAAAGGTTGGTTGCTCCAAGTCACGAGTGGTGAAGACAAGAAAGGATCAGGACCGTCCATCTGAGGAGGACAGGTGGCAGAGATCCGGGGATCTCGCGAACTCGAAGGTTCACGAGGTAAAAGCCCAAAAGTTGGATGCTTTAAGTCGCGAGTAGCGATGTGCCGAGAGCCGAGCCCAAGAGAACACAGGGCAAAACTTCTAGGTAGGGCCCACGTGATTGACGAGTGGACACGCATCGCCTAGAGAAGGGAGTCAATGCTCCGTTTACTTCTCGTGTCTCGGGGATTCGTGGAAGAAGGGCATGAGAGCTCAACACTTAGACTTACGAAGTGACGAGTAGCGAGAATGCGAGAGGGAAAAATTAAGTATCGCTCCTCGAGGGTTCGTGATGGGAAGGTGCCAAGATTCAATGCTACAACCCACGAAGGGGTGAGTTGCGAGCAGTGCGAAGCGAAGGTCAACCTTCGCTAACTTTCAAGTCTCAGAGGATCGCATAAGGGAGGAACGAGATTTCAACTGTTGAACTCACAAAGCGACGAATAGAGAGAGGAGCTAGAGTTTAGCCTAACCGACGGTCATGCATAGAGGACGCTGACAGAAGAAATCTATACCCTTTTTGTGATCTCGGGTATCTGTGATTTATGAAGAAAATTCGAGGGTCTTTGACTCACGACTCACGAGGTCGCGAGTTGTGAAAGGCGCCTGTATTTAGGCGTGTATGTGGTCCTATCGAACTAAGGACTAAAGAAAGAGAGCTAGTGCTTTGTCGATTAAGCAGCAGGTGGTTCTAGATAGCCAAAATCTGCGCGCCCAGATCTACGGCCAGGGTCTCATTCCAAAGCCCCCTTTCCATTCTACCTTCAAGATTGGTCTCAATGGTATCGCTGAGTCGCGAAACAAGAAAAGGCGCCTGGTTTGTTTGGCCTGTGGTCCTAAACCACGATCATAGGGAAGTGAACAGGGAAGAACTAGCCTGCACTAGACCCCCGTAGGACTTCGGGGATTCTGTTCCTTGAGGAAGAACGAGAATTTTATTATTGGTCTAGTGGGTATGTTACAATTAACCAGAGCGACCAACGCTGCATCAAAACTTTACAATCAAGAGCCTAACTCAACCATCGATCCTTTACAAAAATGGCGAAAATGCCTACATATACTCAAAAACAACAACAACAACAAAAATAAGACGCTGCATTAAAAACATTGTGTCTTCATGTAATTTGACAGTCTGCGCATGTAGACTCTGGCTGATCATGCACCCAAGATTTGGTGTCCCCTCGGCCAAATTCGGACAGCTATTCTTTGTCAGACGCCACCTTAACTGCGCATGGCTCCTGCAAGGGAAGTAGCTGAGCCATTGAGAGCCGAGCTAACATGTGTAGACCTCCTCCGGCTGGTCGAAGACTCGGCATGGCTTTTTTGGAAGAAATGGTACACAGGAACCTCTCGAGCAGACTAGTTGCCAGGCCCTCCATACTTCGCACCTAATGAATGAGGAGAGGTTTCAACCACCCCTCCTTGCCTTCATTTACTCCGAGCGAGAAACAGTATTGAGATCGGATCCGATGGCGCTTGGAGATCGCGATGATCCCCTCTGTAACTAAACTCGACGCCTTTGGCCTTCTTTATACAGCTCCTTTCTTTCCCTAAGTGACCATGGGATGTGACCACGTGCTTATTCACAAGGTGATTTCAGTGTTCGCAAATGGGAAGGAGCTAATCCCTGCTTTTTGAAATCGCGATGAGTGAAACGCCGAGACGACTTAATCTGGTGCCACACGTCCCTCTCAAATCTGACGGTCCTGACTCACTTGGTGAAATTGTGGGCCCGAGTCATGGATGCTCCTGTCACCTCGCGCATCGGGAAAATGACGGAGCTACTCCTTGCGGTTTGGGGTTGCGATGGACGAAACACCGAGATGGCTCAATTGGCCGCCAGGTCTCCCCTTTGGATGGACGACTGAGGTTGCTCCTCGATATTGTGGGCCCACCTTTGGGCACTTTCGGCGTTTCAGGGTTCGGGGTTTCGAAATGTACAACGACATAAAAACTTCACCCTTTGAACTCGCGACTGCCAAAAAATCGACACGACTAGATCTCGTGCCATGTGTCCCTTGGATGGACGGCTGCTAATCTCGGCGCAACTCTGCTATCTGCGATTTCCTGCCAACCGTTGATCTACTCATGTGGATGGATCAGGACCGTTGACACTATAATTTTTCCCACTCGCTTGATTTTAAGTCCGAACATGACTTCTTCTATGCGCTGCGCTTGGGCACTCCTCGAGCAACCTGTAGACCTGGATGCTCTTAGGCCCAAGACAAGAAATGTCGCTAACACCTGCAATATTAGTTGTTATGGGCACCCAAAGGCTCCCCTTTCCAAGCGTTGTCTTTGATATTGTGCACTGTGCAAGATGTCGGGTTCCATGGCATATCGGGGGAGTCTGTAGGCCTCAAAGAGCTCGGCCATCATGCCATATATTTTCTCCTTGAACACACACACACTGCCAAGATGTTCTACTTCTTCTTTGAGTCACGGGGAAGCAAAAAGGATGACCCTGTTGTACTTTGGATGAATGGAGACCTTGGTTGTAGTAGTGAACTAGCTATGTTTTATGAGAACGGACCTTTCAAGATTACAAACAATTTAACTCTGGCCTGAAATGAGTATGGAGGTGATAAGACATCAAATCTTGTTTTTGTAGATCAACCTACTGGAACTGGTTTTAGTTACAGCACTGATGTACGTGATATCCGTCATGATGAGAAGGGTGTTAGTAATGATATGTATGAATTTCTACAGGCAGTTTTCAAAGAACACCCAGAGAATGCAAAGAATGACTTCTTTATCATTGGAGAGTCATATGCTGGACATTACATTCCATAAGTCACGAGAAGGGTCCACCAAGGAAACAAAGCAAGTGAGGGTCTTCCAATAAATTTGAAGGGATTTTCCATTGGTAATGGACTTACTGATCCAACAATTCAGTATAAAGCATACATAGATTATGCATTGGACATGGGTCTGATTAACGAAGATGATCACAATCGGATCAACAAAATCTATCCAGCTTGTGAACTATCCATAAAACTTTGTGGTACCAAAGGGACTGTCAGTTGCTTTGCATCATACTTGGTGTGCACCTCAATTTTCAATTCCATTATGGCATTATCTTGGAATATTAATTACTATGATGTTCGGAAGGAGTGCAATGGTGGCCTTTGCTACAACTTCTCAAATATGGAGAATTACTTGAACAAGGCTTTTGTTAGGGGGGCTCTTGGTGTTGGGAGCCGAAAATTTGTCTCCTGTAGCTCTCTGGTTTATAAAGCTATGCTAACTGACTAGATGCAGAATATGGAAGTTGGCATTCCAACACTCTTGAAGGATGGTGTCAAGCTGTTAGTTTATGCAGGGGAATATGACCCCATTTTCAATTGGTTAGGTAATTCAAGATGGGTGAATTCCATGGATTGGTCTGGAAGTGAGAATTTCAAGAAGGCATCTACAAATTCCTTCCTTGTAGATGATAAGGATGCAGGTTTAATAACCAATTATGGACCACTCAATTTTCTCAAGGTTCATGATACAGGTCACATGGTCCCAATGGATCAGCCAAAGGAAGCCTTGGAGATGTTAAAACGCTGCCCACTCAGGAAGTTTAAGCCTGATTCAAATGCAAAAAAATTGTACTCCATGCCCAAATATCTTATAGATATCATTTCGTAGAGGTCATTTGAGCAAATTCAAGAAGGTTTGTAAAACATTGGAAACAATATAACATAGGAAAAAAGTGCATATACAGAGTGTAATTCTACTCAGAGAGTACCTTAGTAAGGAGGAGAAACATTGGAAAAGATATCTAAATAAAATCACAACACTTGCTGATAATAAAGAGTTTTCACCGGCACAGGAAGCATATTTACAACCGGTTAGCCGTTGAAAAGTAAAACTTTTAATGACTAACTAGCAGATTTCAAGGCGAAAGAGCTGGTGAAACTGCAGAGAAGGGCAGAGTGATATTCTTTTTGCATAGATCTCAGTTTGATCTTTTCAAAGTGAATGAGGATGGTTTCTAAGTTAAGAATATAATTAAAGAGATATGTTTTAGTGTTCTATTCCAGTTTTTGAGAGAGATGTTGAGACAAGAAGATAAAGAAATTTTACTATTTTCAGTCAAAGATATTATAAGTTGTTTAAAGGAAATCTCCAGAATGAGAAGATTAGCTTCCAGTTGTCAATTGAAGATTCTAGAAGGCATATTCATCATCCAACATACAGGAGCAACTATCAAAGACTTAGTATTAGGATGTGGTTTGACTTCCCTTTTTAAAGGATCTGTTCCTATGAGTTTGCAATTAGTTTTATGATTATACTATTTTTAGTATTCTCGATCCCTCCTAATAGGATCTCCAACTTTTATGTAAAGGCTATAAAGCCTATGCTATCTTGAGAGAAGAGGGTTCGATTTTGGATACATAATATACTATATTGTAAATAGACTTTTCCATATGATAATACAAATCACAGTTTTCTCTCTCTATTGATGTCAGATTCTCATCTTTTCTTTTGCACTCGTATTCAAGTTGTTTTAGCTGCAAAATGACTATCACCTCATTGGTTAGCTCATAACTTGATTAATAGTTGCTTATCATTGTTTATTAAACCCTACATTTGTATTTGGTTTATAAGCATTGTTTTCTCACCCACTTAAATGCTATCATCTGATTATTGATCCTTGAGAGCACTGGTTCATTTGATTCTCATTTTGACTGTCTGAATACCATACTGTAATTGAGTTATCCCATTGATCCACACATACAAAAACACAAAAACAAGTTTACTTTAAGTTACCAAGCATCTTTGACTTACAACCACAAAGAGTTTCATGGAGTGATAATAGAGACATTACCTTGTCCCACAAGAATTTTCCTTATATAACGATAACCAGGATTTACAATTCATAACCGTACAGAAAAAATTGAATCAGAGGCATGCAAAATGGGTTGAGTTTATGAATTTTTTTACTTTTGTCATAAAACATATTGTTGGGAATGCTAACAAAGTTGTTGATGCATTAAGCAGGAGATGTTTGATTCTGTAGGAATTCTAGGTGAAGACCTTGGGGTTTGAACACCTTAAGGACATGTATTGTGATGATACAGATTTCAAGGAAGCATTTGAAGCATGTGCAAACCCTGTGCTGAGAAACAGAAGCCAATGGATAGAGTACATGATTCAAGAGGGATTGTTGTTCAAGAAAAATCCATTGTGCATACCAAAGTGCTCAATGAGGGATAACCTTTTGAAAGAAAAACATAGTGGAGGATTGGCTAGACATTTCAGCCATGATAAAACGTTTGCAGAGTTGAGCAGTTCATACTATTGGCCATGTATGAGAACATAAGTGATAAAGTTCGTAAATAGATGTAGAATCTGCTAACATGCAAAAGGAAAAAGACAGAACACTGGATTGTACCAACCATTGCTAATACCAGAGAGGCCTTGGGATGCAATAAGCATGGATTTTGTGTTAGGATTGCTAAGAATGCAAAGAGGATTTGATTCCATATTTGTGGTGGTGGATAGATTTTCAAAGTTGGTGCATTTTATCCCATGCCAGAAGACCAGTGATGCAACACATGTTGCAAATCTGTTTTTCAAGGAGGTTTTAAGACTTCACAGCCTACCCAAAAGCATTATCTTAGACAGAGACACAAAATTTGTTGGTCACTTTTGGAGAACACTATGGAAGAAGTTGGGGACATATTTGTCCTTTATCTCAACTTATCATCCTCAGACAGATGGACAGACTAAGGTGGTGAAAAGAAGTTTGGGAAACTTATTGAGGAGTCTGGTCACTGAGCACCATAATCAGTGGGATTAGATTTTGCTGCAAGCAGAATTTGCATACAATGACTCACCAAACAGGAGCACTGGAAAGATCCCATTCCAAATATTGTGTGGAATGCAACCCAGGGGAGTATCTGAGTTGAGAGACTTGGAACAAAGTGAGATTAGGAGTGCGGGAGCAGAAGATTTTGCTGCAAAAATGCAGAAGCTCCATAGCCAGATCAGAGGATAGTTGCAGAGTTATAACCAGGATTACAAGTGCAGAGTTGATCAACACCGCAAAGAAATTCAATTTGAAGTAGGAGATCAGGTTCTGGCACATCTCAGAAAAGAAAGGTTCTCTAGGGGAACATATAACAAGTTAAATATGAAGAAGATAGGACAATGTAAGATCTTGAGGAAGTTTGATGCAAACTCTTATGAGATTGAACTGCTAGATGGTGTGGGAATATCACCCATATTCAATGTTTCAGACTTGCATCCTTATAGGAAATATGACATAGAGGGGTCAGAAGATCAAGAGAAGATTCAGTGGGAGAAACAAATTCCTATAGCAGAAAAACCACAAATGGAGAATATTGTTGATCAGAGGATTGACAAGAAGACCAGAAGGAAGACCTATTTTGAATATATGGTCAAGTGGAAGGGACACCCAATAGAGGATTCCAGTTCGGAAAATGAAGCTGCTATTCAAAAGCATGGAAATTCAGTGCAGGAGCTCATGGACATGTGTCCATGAATTTTTGTCAAGGGGAGTATGATGCAGGAGCATCATTGGCAAGCATGTAGAGCAAGACCCATCAATGCCTGGGAATTTGTATGGGAGCTCAACGATGGAAGTCACAACAGATATTTTGAAGTCTTCCTTAACTCAATGTCGGAATTAATCTTTGGGGCACACTTGAAATCAGGGTGGGAAAATCTGGAGGCACGCTTGGATGATTACGAGCAAAATGGGAGACTCCACTATGACTCTAGAATGCGACTGGTATAGATAATTGTTAGGTTAAGTTATAGAGTAGACAAGTAGCCTGGGGGAACCCTAAGAATACTCTGAGATAAATAGAGGTTTTGTATGCCCGAATGAGGCTATGTTTTTAGGTTGGTAGTGAGCTACAGGGTAGACGTTAACTGCAAGTTAGTAAGAGATTTAAGAGTTTTCAGGTTTCTTCATTTTTCATTTACAGTTGTAACCATTTTCATTTTGGAATATAACAGAGGAAATTTGATCCAACGTATGGTGTGGACATTGTTTACAATTCCCTGTTATTTTGCTTTCATGAATGAATGAATTCAGTTGTGAGTATATGGAACTGTGAATGTTAGGATAAGTTTCAATTGTTTCTCTTATGCGGAAGTAGTGCAAGGTGTGAACACAGAATGCAAGGAATGCGTTGACGGAATTTGTTTTGGTTCCGAAGCTCATAAGAGATAACACGAAACTTTCCCTTTGCAAGGAGTGCAAAGAGACTGGTGCAAAGAGTGCATGGTCATCCACAAGAACCCAAAACCTTGCGTAAGATCTGGTGCAAGGAGTGCACAGATCCGAGATTCGGTTAAGTGTCGAAGGGACTTTACAGAAGTCAAAGAACCAGAAAAGGAGAACGTCAGGAGGGTGAGAGGAGTTTCTCTTCGAGAAATCCCAAGGATCTGAGTTATCGAAATCCATGAAACACAAGGAGTGCATGGGAAATTGAAGTCTTCACAAGACCAAGCTCATGAGGGGTAACACTTTTCATAAGTGTTAAAGAGATCCAAGAATCAGACTCGACGAAGGAGCAAAGGTTCGAGACCTTTGAACACCCAGAAGATCTTCTAACTATGAAGATAGCGTAAACACAAGGGGGAAAAGATCTCAACTGTTTGATCTGAAGGCTAGAGAATCAGAACCGTCCACCAGGAGGGATGCGTGGCGAACGATCAACATTTCACTGACTCGCACCTTGGAAAAGTCAAAGGGAAGAACACTAAGAGTTCGCGAAGCCTGAATCCGCAACTTGATTTGAGTCGTTGGATCTGAGGAGAGATCTGGACCATTGATCCAAAGTCATCACAATTTCAGCGATTAGAAGAACGGAGGTAGGGGAACTCCAAAGTCGTGAAACATGAAATGTCAACTTGATCGCAACCATCGATCAAGGGAAGATATGGACCGTAGATCTTGGGTCATCCCGATTTCGACTATCAGGGGAATGAAGGTAGAAACACTCCTAGAGTCGTGAAACGTGAAGTCCCGATGCGCCTTTCACTCATGTGCGTGGTCATCGCCAGTGGTCACAGAGAGAGAGGGGATAGCACGCGCTAGGTTCCTTTTGGGATTTTGGAGGTCGGGAGAGTTAGGGTGACTCACATGCGAAGACCCGATATGCAAAGTTGCGATGCGCCTTTTGATCAGGCGAATGGTCACAATCGTGGTCACGTGAAGGAAAGGGTTTAGCTAGAGGAGAGATAGTGCTTGCTTGGCGTTGAGGTTTGAACAACACTAAGAATAGGGCTCGTGGGTCTCATACGACCCGTGTATTTGGAGAAAGGACCTATGTAAGTGGGTTTGGGGTCGAGTAGAGACCCAGAGAGTCAATCAGACTCAGCTTCTTGATCGATCCTAGAATGGGAGGTCGCGCAGCCCTTAGGAGAGAAGGGGGGTCTACATCACTATGAAAATTCCCTCACTTCTTTTCCCATATCCACTATATGGAGTGCAGATTGTTGTTCTCTCTATTATCAAACCTCCAGAGGAGTCGTAGGATTAATCTTTTCTTTGAGCTCCTCGATTTCCTGCCTATATCCCTCAATTGTTTGTGAAATAATTTTTATCTTCTCCTCTGCACTCCTATCTGGTTCTTGTGCGCTATCTGGGATGTGATCATATATCGTTGTTATCCCCTCCTATAGCTTATACATGTGTTATTTCTCCTCCTCTTTCTCCAAGGTCAGTTGGTCGCATGTGATTTGTAACATTTTGACGATTCCCCTACCCACCTCCAAGTTAGTCGCATATGTGTGGGCTATGGATTGCACCTCTTGCATTACACTAGCTTGGAGTCTGTATAATGCCTCGGTGGGTATCTACACAATGACTAGATCAAATTGCTCAATTTCCCCCATAGGTTTCTGCGCAGTCTCTTGATCCATTTTGATCATTTGGCGAGTGACTATGAATGTGTCCCTGCCTTGCACTACCAACTGTACTATCTCCTCTCCTTCTTTCTGCTCAGGGGGTCAATGTGTATTTTCGTGTCGCTGTGATGTGGCCTATGGTACTGCTTGACTCCGTATTTGTTGTAGAGTTTCATGGAATTCTATGAGCTTGGCCATTATCTCTTCTCTTTGTGCCTTTGCAACACATACCACCTCTTCCCCTCTATCTTGGAACTTGTCTGTGACTAACTCATCATCATCCTCTATAAGGGTGATGATTGGGTCTTTCGTGACATGCTTCCTTTTTTTTCTCGCCTCTTCTACCTATGTTGGATTCCTTGTTGTCTGTGAGGGTTGTGCCCCACTTGTTGTAACTTGTACCCTTTCTTTACCAGCCTGTGATGTATCCCCCTTTATTGTATCTTGCTAGCTATTTGTCCTTGTCATTGTTGTTTTCCTCCTTGGTATTTTAGGTACTGCGTTGCTCCTTGATGGTTGATTCAACATTGCAGCCTTTCTAGTGTTATTGGTTGGGATTTTTGTTTTCGTTGAGGAACCTGCTTCACCCTTTTCCTTGGGCTTGGTGGATTGTGTCGCAGTTTGCCTTGTTGTTGGTTTTTATACTAGCAGCTTCCACTGCACAGACAATTATCTAATTATCTAGTCAACTTCTTCCTTGGTGACGCAATATTGCATCTCCAACCACGACTTCTTTGGATCCTTTGCAACCTGGATCCACATATGATGCTTGGATGCCTTAAACCTAGCTATCCCTTCAATTTCCTACATTACCTCCATAGGAATGTGCCACACATTGGTTGTGCATTATTGTATTTCTTCCAGCAACATTGCAAATACTGTGTTATTTGCTTGTTGTTTTTTATTGTCTTTGGCCTGCCAGAGGGATTCATATCTGGCCGCATAGGATTTTCCTTTCCTACCCAGAAAGGATGAAAAATTTGGCTCATGCCACCCTACCAAGGTTATAAGAATGATGATCCAAGAATAATGGAACTCATTTCCATTATCCTGCGCATCTCTGCAATCCACCAAAAATTGGTTCAACAAGTACAGTGCCCAACTGAACATCACTCCTTTCGCACATTACGTAGCTACTTCTATGACTCCTATTGGAGCATCTTCTTTTCTGCATTTCCTCATCATCTTGCAAGCCATAAGATTGTTGGCGAACCTCGTCGCATTGTCATTAATGTCCTTGAGCACGATGCCCCTATTTCCCCTACTGGTGCCAAACTGTGCTTTTACCAACACGACAATTTCCTTCCCATGTGTCTTGTTATCCAAGTACTCTTATGGCTATGCGCTGACTGTAGATAATCCTGTGATCTTGGAAATCAATTCCACATCCAACTTTACTGGCCTATCCATCCAAAGGATGTCGTCGTGTACCTGGGCTACTAATTGTTTGACGAAGAGCCCGCCATTTTTAATGTGCCCAAAGTGCGGTATATTCAAGAGGTTCATTATGTCAGAGTTGTACAACCCCATTATCCATTGCGCGGGCTCCATTATCGGTTTACCTAGGGGTCCAATTTCCCCTGTGTTTTCTAAGTAGGTTTCTTTGGGAAAATCTGGGAATTTGGTCACATCACACAGATCATGGTTAGAGTACCTAAGTATTGGTACTTTTCCGAGCATATCATCCACAGTGACCACTGTGTTTGGGAGATATGGAACTGTGATGTTTGTAGCATCCTGTGTCTTTCTTTTCTGGCCAATAGCAGATGGGCCTGCCTTTGTTGTTTATGTGTTCTCTTCTTCCCTCTCAGAGTCCGTCCAGTCGGTGATGTCCTCAACCAACAACTCTTCTCCGTTGTGGCTGTTACACATTATTTTCGTCACCCTTATGACTGTTAATGATGTAAAACTATATGTTGCCTTCAGAGGAGTCAATGGCCTGAATTCCTGAAGAAAGAAGGGAGAAGAACTTTTACTGAGAGAAGAAGTTGTATTTTCCTTTGTAAAAAACCCTATAAAAGAGGATTTCTGCAGGCTTCTCTATATGCAGGGTGCGAAAATGCTCGATTTCTGCACCTTGATCTATAGCTGGCTTGTGGAGTTTTCGCAGGTTGCACTACAGCTAGGGTGCGAAAATTCTTGTACGAGGGAAAAATGAGCATCTTCTCGATACTTCTAGAAGGAGAAGCTTCTATGGTGAGGTGGCCTCCGAACAGTTTGGATCTTACTCGCTTTCATGATTTAGTGGGATCATCCTAACCTCCTCACCTTATCCTCCTCAACTTATAAAAGGAGAGGAGCTCTCATGGAGAAAGTTAGCTTGAGATTGATTGGGTTGGAAAGTTCTTGAGTCTTTCAGATTAGAAATTTGGCTTGAGATTGCTAGCTTGGTATGTTGGCTTTGAGCTTTGTCAAGATAGATTGTGAGTAGCTATCAGATCCATGGTCTCAGAATCCTTGGAGCAAGAAGTGTGTGGGAAGCAAGGAACTGTTGGAAGGAACCTTACGACATCAAGGCATCCGGTTGTAATCTCTCTTCCTATTATTTAATATAATACAGTGGCATGCTTCTTTCCCATAGAATTATCTTTATTTTATTGCATAATTCTTTGATCATATGCATAGGTTGTCATTGAATATACTTCTACTGATTTCACTTTGGTTGGTTTGTGTCTCACTGTAGGATTAGTATCACAAGAGAACTGGAGCGAAACAGGAACAACAAAGACATAAAGAAGTGACACTTAAAGGTATGTCTCTCATCTTTTGTTCAGTAGTAAATTTGATGATTAGAGCCTAGGGAAAGCACCATGTTTTGTTTTGTTTTGTTCTAGATCTAGGTGGATCTAGGGAGATTAGTTTATGTCTGCATTCACCGATTTATCCAATAACAAAATTGGCGAATCCACTGAGGAACATATTGTTTCCTAGTTTGTCTTGTTTTCTTACTTTGATTGCTTGGATTCTGTTTTCTGAGTCACTGGGAGATCCAATTTGACTCTCTGACTGTTAAACCACACTGGAAAAACCTTCTTACTTTTTATTTTTTCATTTTTACTTTGATTTCCACACCCTTCCTTGAGGGGCAGTGCGACGACTTAGGATTTTTGCACCCTACTTGTTTAGACCAGTGCGGAAACTCCGCACCCTACCCATATCTGGCCTACAGAAATCGGGGATTTCCGCACTGTGTTAATCTATAGCCTGTGGAAATTGTGAAAATTTTAATTTTTGATGGTTTTTTTCCTTACCCAGAACTTGGATTTGGTTTTGGGGTGAATTTTTGGGTTCAATTATGATCTGTTTACAGTCTGCTTGACAGCTTTGAAACTACTTTTAGCCATCTTTGCTCTGTTTACTTTTGAAAGATTTAGTCTCTTGCTTTGAGTGTCTTTCAGTTACAAAGCACTGTCTTTTCTTTAGAATTGTTTGGTGAAAGAATTTATTTTTCTTTTATTAAATAATTCATGTTAAAAGAAAAAATTGTTTGGGTTTCTTTGTTTCATATCTAGTTGCTATTGCTTTTAACTATCTTTGAAACAAAAAATTTTAATTTCTTGCTTTATATTAGATTGAGGGCATCTTTGCATTTGAAGTAGCGAAATTGCATGATTTTTGGTAGTTTTGTGGTCTTGAATCCTTAAAATGTTTCCCCCTCATGGACAGGGAGGGGGCAAGAATCGTGTATTGGTGTACAGTCTCTTTCGCTCATTTCCTCAGAATCTCGATATTGATGAGTTTAGTAAAATTTTGAGACATTGTACATTTGGGAGTGATAAACGTTTTCTCCTTCTCATAGCATAGCTTTCATCAAAATGAAAAGATTGCATCTTCATCTCTTTGCATAACTTTCGAGTCGGTCAAAACACCATATTGTCCACTCCATCTTCCTTTTGAGTAACAACAACCTTAAAAATAAAGCGCTTATAAAAATTGATTAGACATTTTTATACTTTTTAGTAGCAAACCTACATTAGATTAGTTGTAGGGCTTTGGAATAGGTGTGAAAGATAACTTTCCAAAGCTACAAATAAACATAGTATCTTGTGATAGGGAGAGTTTAAATCCAATTGCTATATTTTGTCCTCGGAAGCCCTTCTCACACAAGGTTCAATCACGAGGTCGCATTAAGACTAGCATAGTTACTCACCCTACTTTGTTGGTCTTGGTGTAGAGATTGCACGTATTATGGGGGTTGCTTGAAGGTATACCCACAATGATGAGTGGACGCCTTTCAAGTTGATTTCATGCTAGATACCCTGCCCTTGCGCATGGATCGGACTGTCGACTGTTTCCCCAGGCATCACTATTGTAGTTGGTAACCTTAGTGGCCTATCTCTTTAGGGTCTTTACACGAAGTGACTGTGGAGGGGCAAGTCTTCAGGGTACCTGGAATCGACGTTGGCCAAACTCACTCGGGTTCCTTGGAGGGTATACCCACGATTATGTGTGGGAGCTTGCACTAGGGTGTAAGTTTGTTAAGCAGGTCTTCAATGTAACTTTTCCACCCGCTCTATCTCAGACACTTCTTACTTTGTTCCCACGATGTTGGATTTCATCACCAACTAGAGTGCTCATTGTGAGAAGGTTTTGTTTTCTTGCTTGCTTACTAGATTTTTAGCATGTGATGTTTCTTTCCCCTAGCAGACTCTAGATTGGATTTTTATTTAATGACGTCAGTTCCTGGAACGACCAATGAAGGAACCTCTACTCCAGGGGAACCTTTTTTTTTTTCCTTCTTATGGAAACATTGGTCCTCCTCACATCGCTACTTTGAGCCTTCCAGGTCTCACAATTGGATTACCGATATGGTTGTTTTCCACTCAGGTAATCCCAAATGCAATTAGTGCTTCAATTGTAAGCACTTCCCCCCAAGAACATAAACCTCATGTTGATCCTTCACCTTATTCACCTTATTTACTTGTAAGGTCTTCTTCCATTTCATCTTCTTCACCGAGTGAAAGCTCTGATGCTAGTAAATTGGTGGATAAGAAGAAGAAGAAACAAAAGAATAATAAGAAGAAAAATAAACAAGGGTCTAAAATTCCAGCCATTGCCGGACGTGTTGGAAAGAAACTAGTTACTGTTGATTGTGCTGGGAGTGTTGATGATGTCAAGATCACCCAAACAACCCATAAACCCAGGTACACTTGTAGGATTTGTAAGGGTAACCATCTTCTTAAGGATTTCCCTGGTCTATCCAAGGTTATAGAAGTATAGTCTACACACCCTCGCCAACCCATGTCGTCAGCCTGTGAACAACATGTTGATGACCTCCCGTCAACTAGTCAAAATACCCTTGGGAAGAAGAAAAGTAGAGTCAAGTTTCCTTGTAGGTTATGCGGAGGGAGTCATCAAACTCACCTTTGCCCTCATATGGATGAAGCCTCAAAATTATTGGAAGACATGACTGTTTCACCACCTCAACTTCCAGCTGCTTATCGCAAGATTTCTTTCAACCCACCTATAGTTGATGGAATGATCAATTCGGTTCCTCCATCGATCAGTCCGGTTGATTATGTAGTCAATTTGGTCATGTCCTTAGCTGAACCAGTTGACCAATTGGTCGATCCGATTCCATCCTCGATCGATCTCACTCTCCCATTAGACACTGCAACCCAAGCGGTCGATTCGTTTCCACCCGTCAACCCCATTCTCCCCTTGGAGAATGAAACCCAAGTGGTCAATCTGATCTTGTCATCGATCAATCCTAATCTCTTTCTCAAGAGTAAACCTAATACTACCCACATTTTTTTCGTTGATACAGACTCTATCGTGTCGGGGAGTATTCCTCCTTCTCCCGTGGAACCCCCTCCAAGTAATGAAGCCATCCTTTTTAATTGGGGTGTGCTAACTAGACCTCGTCTTCCCTCTCACATTCCTTTCCAGATTAAAATGCAGTTTTGTGGTTGGGACGTTCCTCAGACGCTGATAGATGAAGGTACGTCCATTAGTATTTTGTCCTCTATTGCTTGGCAGGCTTTGGGTTGTCCTCAACTTGCACCAATTATGCAGAATCTATTAGCTTTTAACAGAAGAACCAGTCAACCTCTAGGGACCCTTCCTCAGTTTCATGTAACTTTGGGAGGGAAAATTGTCTTTATTGATGTCATGGTAGTCCAAGATCCCTTGGATTTCACTTTACTCCTTGGGAGGGATTATGTATATGCCATGAAAGCTATTGTGTCCACTCTTTTTCATGTGATATCTTTCCCTCACGATGGAATAATTGTGACTATTGATCAACTTTCATTCATTGGTCCTGATTGGATTACCTCCCTAAATAGTTCTTATATGCAGACAATATCACCCTCGCCACATGTTAATTATGTGGCTTTGTCTCCCATGACTTCAGCTTCTGATGATTTGGATCTGGTAGTTGACATGGTGATCTCTTCGATCATGATTTTAGAGCCTGATCTCTTTACCCCTATCGCGGCCCTCGACATGTGTTCCTTCCAGAGTGTGCTTCTTCAATCAGTTGAAGATATCTTGGAGGCCATGACCAAGTTTCATCCCTTGACATGGCGTCCTTCCATAGCACTGTCCTCTTAGAAATCCGTGATCAAGAAGACAGTTTTGAGCATGGTTTTCTGATTTCAAGCTCATTAAAAAATGAAACCAGCTTTGAGCATGGTTTTCTGATTTCAAGCTCATTAAAAAATGAAACTGGCTTTGAGCATGGTTTTCTGATTTCAAGCTCATTAAAAAATGAAACCAACTTTGAGCATGGTTTTCTGATTTCAATCTCATTAAAAAATGAAACTAGTTTTGAGCATTGTTTTTTGATTTCAAGCTCGTTAAAAGATGAAACCAACTGAGGATAGTTTTCACATCTTTGTAGCAACCTTGTTAACAAATGAAACAGAGCTTACGAGCATAGTTCCCGTTTTTGTGTCAAACTCGTTAAAAAATGAAACAATGGTCTAAGGATTATACCTAGAGTCACGAACATAGTTCTTCTCATGTGTCAAGCTCGTTAAAAAATGAAACAACTTCCCCCTCTTTGTTTGGGTCAAGTCCTACGTATAGTATTTGAAGCTTCATTTCATTCTCCTTTGTAGTTGGATGAAACGAAGCTTGGGGGGAATTTGCCTCAGCCTCTGGACTTCATGCTGAAGTTAAACCGCTAGCTTCTTAAGCTGGGGGTAAGTACCAACCATGCAAATTCGTGAACCATGCGTTGGGAAGTCGCAAGCATGGTTTTATATGGTTCAAGCTTGTGTAAAAATGAAACCACCTTCCTCAAGCATAGCTTCCTATGGTTCAAGATTGTGTAAAAATGAAACCAGGTCCAAGCATAGTTTCAGCTAGTTTTAAGCTTGTGTAAAAATAAAATCTATCCCAATCATAGTTTTGTTTTGTTTTAAATCTTGCTTAAAAATGAAAACAATCCCAAGCTTAGTCTTTGTTCTTTCTCATGCTCGTAAATACATGAGACTAAGTTACCGAGCTTAGTCTTTGTTCTTTCTCGTGCTCGTAAATACATGAAAATAAGTTATCGAGCTTAGTCTTTGTTCCTTCTCATGCTCGTAAATCAATGAGAATGTAACCAAGTAAACTTTTATCACTTTTTCAGACTCGTAAAGGTTATACGAAAAAGGAACCCCCTGGAGTTCCCTTTAAGCTCTTTTTAGACTCTCTAAACATGAAAAGATTGTCGAGCGACCTTGTTCTTTTCACGCTCATAAAAGTATTTGAAGAAAACATTTGATGGGCGGTAGGTTATCACTTTTTCAGTCTCATCAAACTAATTTATGAAAAAGGAACTGAGAGAGTTCTCTTTAAGTGTTTTTTAGACTCTCTAAACATGAAAAACCCATGAGTTT
Source organism: Picea glauca (assembly GCA_000966675.3). Taxonomy (NCBI): domain Eukaryota; kingdom Viridiplantae; phylum Streptophyta; class Pinopsida; order Pinales; family Pinaceae; genus Picea; species Picea glauca. The sequence goes on along the minus strand of JZKD02S0703161.1, from coordinate 212,952 downwards.
TTTTTCTTTGGACTCGTAAAACAAACATCGAAAGGCCTGTATGGGACCTAACCACTCCTTCTTAGGGTTCGTTAAATATACTCTGAGGGACTTGTCTGAAGGATGAGCTTACATTACAAGCATATGTTATCCTCCTCAATCTTTTGTAAAAATAAAGAGGTACTCGCCAGAAATGGTGGGGGGGATATTGGGAAAGAAATGTGTATAAACCTGTATTCTATGGAAGATACACCTTTGAACATGACACCCTTTCACTCGCTTTGTGTCTAGGTTGGTAAATCCACTTGTCTCTTGATCATACTCCTTTATAAGATTACAAATTGGAATGTGATCCCTGATGTTGAGTCAGTGCTTCCAAGACAATTGTTGTTTCGTCAATATGTTCAAAGAGAAGTTCAACTCAGAAATCCTTCTATTGCATCAACCATTTCTGCAGTCCTTAAGCCTTCTATTGCGTCGACCATCCCTGAGTCAGTCCTAAATCATTTGTTACTCTAATCTACTTCAAATCTTGTTACCCATTTCGTGTCATTGATGGGGGATACATTAAGGCCCTCCTGTGACGAGTCCTTTCCTGTCGACTTCAACTCATATCCAAGAATTAGACTTAGAAACTAATTGGTACCTTAGAACTTTCATGCCTCAATGGCAGGTTTCCTCGCTTTTGATAGTGGGTTTTCATTATTGACCCCTGATCGGGAGATTCCGCCGAGTGTTCGACTTCATCTCATTAATTCACATTCGTTGGATTGTACTAGTGTACCTTGGGAGTCATTGACATTAATGGTGATTTCCCTCACACTTGTTAACGGTATTCACTAATGACCAGTAATCAAGTGGTTTCTACCATGTTCAACTTCATCACATGTATTCACATGGTTAAATTCGTACTATAGAGTGGTGGAGATGAAGAACCTGAATCTTTTCTCACTAATTCAAGTTACGTTGGAGTATATTCAGTTTGTACTGTTGCATAGATCCACATTGTATGTCTTGTGGCTATGTTCAAATTTGAGTCTTTAACACATATATCCACAATGTATTTTTGGTGGCTATGTTCAGATTTGAGTCATATTGGCATGGATCCACAGTGTATGTTTGGTGGCCATGACCTATCTTACTTGACATGGATCTTCGCATGTCGACATTTATGCTTTGAGTTTATATTTTGAGTATGGGAATGCCTACCTTAGTGATGATATATTATTGTACTGTATTTCCTTGTTTGTTGGTAGGTTTCTAACTGATTGTTCCTTGTTCCCTACACACACTCGATAAAGTATATCAGCTATCACTCTGTTCTAACTTCATACTTGGGGGGCTCTCTGTTACACATTATTTTCATCACCCTTATGATCGTTAATGATGTAAACCTATCTGTTTCCTTTAGAGGGGTCAGTGGCCTGAATTCCTGAAGAAAGAAGGGAGAATAACTTTTACTGAGAGAAGAAGTTGTATTTTCCTTTGTAAAAAACCTTATAAAAGAGGATTTCTGCAGGCTGCTCTATATGCAGGGTGTGGAAATGCCCGATTTCCACACCTTTCTCTATAGACAGGTTGTGGAGTTTCCACAGGTTCCACTACATCTAGGGTGCGGAAATTCCTTCTCGATACTTCTAGAAGGAGAAGCTTCTATGGTGAGGTGGCCTCTGAATGGTTTGGATCTTACTCGCTTTCATGATTTAGTGGGATCATCCTAACCTCCTCACCTTATCCTCTTCAACTTATAAAAGGAGAGGAGCTCTCATGGAGAAAGTTAGCTTGAGCTTGATTGGGTTGGAAAGTTCTTGAGTCTTTAAGAATAGAAATTTGGCTTGAGATTGTTAGCTTGGTATGTTGGCTTTGAGCTTTGTCAAGATAGATTGTGAGTAGCTATCAGATCCATGGTCTCAGAATCCTTGGAGCAAGAAGTGTGTGGGAAGCAAGGAATTGTTGGAAGGAACCTTACGACATCAAGGCATCTAATTGTAATCTCTCTTCCTATTATTTAATATAATACAGTGGCATGCTTCTTTCCCATGGAATTATCTTTATTTTACTACATAATTCCTTGATCATATGCATAGGTTGTCATTGAATATACTTCTACTGCTTTCACTTTGGTTGGTTTGTGTCTCATTGCAGGATCAATATCATAAGAGCACTGGAGAAAAACAGGAACAACAAAGACATAAAGAAGTGGCACTTAAAGGTATGTCTCTCGTCTTTTGTTCAGTAGTAAATTCGATGATTAGAGCCTAGGGAAAGCGCCATGTTCTGTCTTGTTTTGTTCTAGATCTAGGTGGATCTAGGGAGATTAGTTTATTTCTACATTTACCAATTTATCCGATAATAGTGGCCCTGTCCCTAACCTGTCGTTTCATCAGGTTTAGTAGACGTTTTAGGATTAGGGTTTGGGATACCATTCTGGGTCCCAGAACTCTGCCCTACTTCCCCTTGCGGCGTTGTCGATGTTTCCTCTTCAACCAGTGTCAGGATGATTGACCATGTGTATGAAGTGGTGACATCCTCAAGCTCGACCACATTCTCGGGCCATCTCATTCTTTCCTTGCGCCTTTGGCCCTATCGAGTAACCTGTACATACTGGCCTGGAGCATCGAACTTTGGTGGTGTCATGTTCTATCCAATTCGCACACTCTCTTGCTTCTTTGTGAAGTTCTATCTAGGGCACGCACTTTGTATCTTGCTCTATGCTTAAAAATTATTAATTGTTGAATGAATGCATGTTTTTTGCACTTTATAAACACGGTCGTAATTGTTTTTCACTTTTTGCATGCATTTTACCCGAGTGTAATTTTTCATGCACGTTGTCTTTTGATGTTGTCGCAATAATTGTTGCGCACAATTTTTTTCCCAATTTCCTGTTGTTAGTCAAATCCTGCCTCTTTTTGTGCTTTTCTTCTTTTTATATTTTTGTATTCTTTGTTTCCCCTTTTTATTTCTTTTTATCATTTTTCTGTCCTAATATCTACTATAGTACACTATATACATGATTTTATTATTTCCCTGTAACTTTTAAGTGTTAGTAGGTCGACTGTTGTTGGTTATATATTCTTCTATACTGTTCGAGTTATTGACCCAGGGTTCATGTCTTTTGAGTTTCCAACAAAGCCTCTAAAACTATCGGCCTCCTGGTGAACCAGAAGGAAACACAACACACAGAATGTGCTGCGCAGTCTCACCCAAGATAGCTTTAATGGGTGGCTACAAGACTCAAGTATTTACGTCCTAGGATTGAGTATGAGATATTAGAACTCGACCATTGAACCATTATTAGAACTGGTAAATGCAACATACTATTATTCATGACCGTGCAGTAAATCTCATAGCTTATTCCCTCAATATTGCAACAACATTTAAACAAGCAATATAATAACTCATTCATTCATTAAACAGAACAAATAACTATTGGAAAGAGGGAAAATATATGCATGCATTCATCACATCATGCAGATATTACCATGGTTCACCCCTTCTTGGGCTACATCCACAAAGATTTGGCTCTTGGCTCTTTTATTATGATAGTTCTACATCTACAATGCCATGCGATTACAACTCTCCTCAAATGGGTAAGATCTATATGAGGCGAACTAGATCGCACTAGGCTTCTTAGCTTGTGATCTAATCCTTTGGACATACCTTCTCTCCTCTCCTCTATCTCTTTAGATTACAAAATAGTTCATAAAGAAAAAGGTAAACCTGATTACTAACTAAGTCGGGACAACTACAAAATCTGTGAACCCTCTATAATACCTCAGTATTGGTATTTATACATCTTTGGCTCTTCTACCATTACAACATATTACCAAAACCCTAACCCTACTGACGTTAGGTATTCCTCTTGTGCGCATGTTGTTCTTCCTTCCAACTGTCGCTTTCCTTGTGCACGCTTTCTTGCATGCGTGCGTGTTGTGTTTCCTTCTAGTTGTTGCTTCACTCTTTGCACACTTTATTTCCCCACGATCATCCTTCTTTCCACTTCGGCCTACTACCAATAGGCCCCCAACATTGACATGTGGCTCATCCCAAGCCACCTTATCCTTCTAAGCTTCCTTGATCTCCTTGGTGATCGTCTGGAACTTTTCCTTGAGCTCTGCTACTTGTGTCTGCACCTACGCAATCTTCTCCTTTATTGTGTCCACTACCTGGACTGCAACTTTGTCATTGATAAATCTTGAACATTCTGCCTAGGTTTATGCTATCTGTTTCTTAGCTTCCTCTGCCTGTGCTAGGACTTCTGCTACCCGCTCCTGCAGTGGTTCCATTTGAGCATGACGCTCTTGTTTCTAGGTTTGCACTGTGATTAGCTTTGCCTGCAATCTCTTCATGTCTTGCATCCCTTTGATGCATTATGTGATTGGTATTGTCTTCTGGATCTGCTTGAGTTCTTGGATCGCTGCACTGATCCTTTATTCTTCCATGTCCCATTTGTGGACCTGCTGATCCTCCTCCAACCTAGTCCAAATCTTTCCTGCTTTATCAAACAAGTCAGTTGTTGTGTTAACTTGCTGCTCTATCTCCTACAGTTGTGTTATTTATTCCTGTTTCCTTTGCTCCTTGATTTCTGGTGGAGTGGTTGGTATGAGCTGCTCTCGGAGATTCTCGATCTCCTTCTGATATTGATCAATTGCCTATGCAATCTGATCAATATTTTATGTTTATGTGATTTCCTCACTCTGCATGGCCTGTGGAATCTTCTCATAAGTTCATGCCACTTTCTGATCCAATCCTTTTATGCGCTCCCTTTCCTCCTGGGTCTCAGATTATCCTTCTCATATACTATTTCTAGCACGTCTCGCTTCTTTGTTGCCTATTTTAATTTGGTTAAGTCTTTGCGTGCGCAAGACTGTACCTCATGGTTTACACTCACTTGCAGCCTGTGTAGCGCCCCTAATGGTATCCATGTCAACACAAGTTGGATTTGGATTAAGTCCTTCAAGGGTGTCTGCCACACAATTTTGTCCATGTGCAACATACTAGGGTTGATGTGGAATGTTGCATGTCGCTCAAGTATTGCCTAGATTGACTCTCATTCTTCTTCTTGCACTCTTCCTTCTATCAGCAGTGCTGATGGTTCGATTCCCCTGCTACTTGCTGTCAGCCCTTCCCTGATCTGTTTGATGAGCTACCACATGTTTGCTAACTCCTCTTGGATCTTATCCTTGTGGTGTGTTGCATGGTCGAGGTCCTCGACTAGAAAATCTTGGACCATTCGGGCTATCATCTCTTGGTGGTGTTTGTTGTGCCTTTGATTTCTTTCTCAAGCTTCCTATCTATGTGGCTGGCCTCTTGTTTTCTCTTGCTGCTTGTGGGTTGGGATTTGCTGCTCTCTCTTATGCAAGCTCGGCCTGTTGTTGCTACTCCTTGGTTGGCTGTACCTTATCCTTATTTATGTTCTAGGTCCATGTCTTCATTATTCCTTCTTATGTCTGTGTTGTCTTTCCTTGGCCCGTTCTTGGTCTCTTAGGCACTTGGATTTCTGGAGGCTGCATTTCTCCCTGCTCTGTCTCTGCTTCTGCTGTTCTTTTCGACACTTCTTGGGTAATGGCTAGGATCCTCCATTCATCATCCCATTCGCTGATGACCATGTCAATATCACCCTCGATGATGTAGTAGCACATTTGTAGCCACTGTTTATCTGGATCCTTCCTTGCCTGTATCCACATTGGGTGTCGTGTGGCTTGGAAAGTGGCGATGTCTGCATATCACGCAATAGCTTCTGGTGTGATTCTCCACATCTTGAAGATGGATTCTTATAGGTCGTGTAGGTATCCTTTGAAGATGGATCCATTCATCCTATTGTGACTAATGCTCGTCATCGCCTTTAGCAGTGAATACCTCTTTCCCTGGTTTGGTTTGGGTCTGGTACAAAAAGTTACATACCTTGGTTCCCTCCAGCCCATAAAGGCTATGAACATGATCAACCATGAGTAGTGAAACTTTGTTCCTAGATCCTGTGCATCCTTACAGTCATCCAGGAACAATTTCAAGAGGTACGGTGCCCAACTCATTGAGGTGCCTTCTACGCACTGGGATGTAACTACAAAAACTTCAGCTGGGACTTCCTCCCTACGACATTTTCTTAGTAGCTTGCAGGCTAAGACTTTCACACCCAATTGTGTGGTTGCACCATTGATCCTCCTGATGATGATCCCTCGTGTCCCCCTGTCGGTGTCATACTTCTTCTTAATCTCTTCTGCCAACGCTTTCTCCTTGTTTTTGTCATCCAAAAACAACACGAGATCCATTCCCCGAATTGGTAACCCTGTTATGTTCGCAATAATCTCAACAGCTATGGGGACGGTCTTGTCCAGCCATATACCCCCTCCATGTGTCACTGCTAGCAGTTGTTTGATGCACGTTGTTGCGTACTGGCCTTTGCCAAAATGTGGTAGGTCCAACAAACCTAAAATTCTCATTTTCTCCAACCCAGTTGCCCACTAGTATGGCTGATCAATCGGTTCTCCAACCCGATTTGTGCCCGTGGTCTATAGAAAGACCCTCTTCACAAGTTTTGGGAACTTGTCTTCATCTTCTACATCGTGGTCAGAGTATTTGAGCTTCCCGATATGACCTAATAGCTCTGGTCCTACCTGTACCCCCTCTGGTATGCGTGGTATAACAATTACTGCTGCAGATTTCTTATGAGGTGACCTTGGTATCTGTATCTTGTTTTTCTTTCACTGTGGTGGCTGGCTCAAAGTTCCAGCAGCTTCCGATTGCTCCTCCGTATACCATTCTGGCCAAGCCGAGACGTCTTCACCCTTCTCTCTGGCTGGGTGGTCTAAGATGCTTGTTTGAGACTCGTCTGGCTCAACTGTTGTTGTCAGCTTCAGTGTTGTGCCATTGACTTTCAGAGCTACTTCTGTATGCTCTGGTTGCATCTCCTTCAGGCTTTCTGTTCCCTGGTTCTGTGGCTCCTGTACTTCCGCTGGTATCTCTTGACTCGTGCCTCTGGTGCTGGTTGTTGGAATTCTTCCAGGATAGGTGTAGGGTTTACCGATGTTGTGTCTGGAGATGGGATTCATTGACATTGACAATCTCCGATGGTTTTTGTTCACCTTCTTCCACCTTTCCTCGTGACCTGGTCTGAACTCTGGTTTTCCTGGCGGTTTGGCTGTCTTCTGCTTGCTTAGGTGGTGCCATGGAAGTGAATGTCAAGTGTCTGCTGGATTCAAATGGTCTCTGTGATCTCTGTGAGCTCACACTGTGCTCTTTAGCCTCTGTTTCTTTGCGTCTGTTCTCTTTTCATGAATAGACTATTGGCTCCCTTGCCCGTGTGTTGTATGGATTTCCCATGAAGATTGTCGAGGATGCTTCCTTGATTATGGGTTTAATGTACCTTGATTACTGGTTCAATGCATCTTTGGTAGTTTCATACTTGCCATTACTTCCACTGTGTTGTATCCAGTTGGCACGATTAATGTGAAGTCCCATCGGTCCTTGCCGTCCTTTAATTCTGCCTAGTGCTGTCTTGTCTTACTGATTTTTCCGAGTTTCCTTTTCCTGCTTGTTTCCTTTTGGATGTGACCGTTGTCTTTCTCCTCACCGAGTTTGTGTTTCTAACTTTGTGTGGCCTTTCTACCTATGGCGCCCTGCGCCCTCTTTGGTTCTTTCCCTTTTGGTTATTTTTCAATATACTATATATATATATATAGATTTTTTTTATTTTTTATTTTTTTCACTGCGCGGTGGATGGTCGACTGTCCTTGTACAAATTCAATTGGATCCCATTGATCATTCCTATGAGTTCTGCACCTGATAAATCTTGTAACTGTACAACTCCTCCATCTGTGACATATTGTACTTCGTATGGTCCCAACCAATGCATTCTAAGATTTCCTGGGTGTTGTAACGATTTCTAGATCTCCTTCCTTGAACGTTTCTTCTTGATGTGTCTATCATGCCAAGCTTTGTCTCTTGCCTTCTAAACTTGTTGGTGGAATCTTGCCAAGATTCGTTCTTCCTCCATGGTCAATAACTGATTCTTTCTCTTCTGTGTTGTGCCTCGTTCTGTCATTTGTGTGATTGCTGCTACACGCAAGCTTGGTACTAAAACTTCTAGTGGCACCACTGCTTCTTAGCCATAAACCAGTTTAAATGGTGTGTGCCATGTCAAATTTTTGCATGTAGTCCTGTATGACCATAATACTGTTGGTACTTTGAGGTCCCAGTCATCCCTGTTGACGTTGCAAATCTTTATCAGTGCATTCTCCAGAATTTTGTTGAAGGCTTCCACTGTTCCATTTGCATGTGGATGATACAGTGTGCTCTTCTAGTGATGGACTTCAAACTCTTCGGCCATAGTGCTGATGGTGTTGTTTATGAAGTGCGTACCTTGGTCACTCATCAAAACTCTTAGGCACCCAAATCTAATAATGACTTGTTCAAATAGAAAGTGCGTTGTTGTTTCCGTGCTGCAATCCTTCACCGGTGCGGCTTCCACCCATCTTGTTAGATACTCCGTCGCGGTGATAATGTACCTTGCTCATGTTCTTTTGGCTGGTGGGTTGATTGGTCCCACAAACTCTATTGCCCACTTGTCGAATGTCTATAATGTTACTTGTGGTCGTAATGGCATCTCGTCCCTTCTGTTGGGTTTGCCTACCCTTTGACAAACATCTCATGTTTGACAGTATTCCTTTGAATCTCTGTGAATCGTTGGCCACCAAAGTCCTGCGCGTAATACCTTCTACCCGGTAGCTTTTCCTGCATAATTCCCTCCTGCTATTCCTTCATGGGCTTCTGCTAAAATGCATGGTCTTTCGTGCTTTAACACATATCTTCACAAGATGCTATCTGCACCCATTTTGTATAGGTGTCCTGCAATTAGTTGATAGTTGGCTGCATGGACTACCAAGTTTTTCTTCTGTGCGGTGCCATTTTCTTGCGGCACAGTACTAGTACTCAAGTACTGAATGATATATGTGAAGTATTCATCAACAATATGTATTGAGAATAATTGTGCATCCAGAAAGTTGTCTTCTAAATTTGTAGGTTCTTCTCCATTTGTGACCCTTGATAGGTGATCAGGTCATGCGTTCAATTTTCCTGGCTTGACTATTACTTCAAAGTCAAATTCTTAGAATAGTAGTAACCATCAACAGATTCTCCGCCCCAACACTGAATTGTTGACTAGGTATTTTAGGGCTGAGTGATCTGTGAACAGCTTAAAGTGGCTCCCCAATAAGTAATGTCTTAACTTCTACAGTGCATAGACCATAGCTAGGCCTTCTCTTTTGTCGTGTTATAGTTATGTTCTGAGTCTGATAACTTTCTGCTCGCAAATGCTATTGGGTGATCCAAGTCTCCCACCTCTGGTTGCACCAAGATAGCTCCAAGTGCTATAGATGATGCATCTACATGGACGTGGAATGTCTTCTCCCAGTCTGGAAATACTTATACCGGTACGGTGACCATCTTTTCTTTTAGGGTAACCAGACCATGTTGACACTCGTCGTTCCACTGAAACTTTGTATCCTTTCTTAACATCTTTTCCATTGGTGCCGTAATCTGTGCATATCCTTTGATAAATTTCCCATAGTATCCTGTGTGTCCTAACATCACTCTTAGATGACAGATTGTTTTTGGTGCTGGCAAGTTAACAATTACTGCGATTTTTGCAGGATCTACTGTCAAACCTTGTTTGCATACTATATGGCCCAATATTATCCCAAACAATGTTCCAAATATGCATTTCTTTATATTCAGTCATATCTGACACTGTCTGCATCTTTCTAACATTAAGAATAGTACTTCTACATGTTTTTTCAATAAACTATAGACTGTCCAATCATCCAGATATACTTCGAGAAACTTGTGGATGAATTCCTTAAACACAACAATGACTACTCTGGAAAATATTGTTGGTGCATTCTTCAGTCCAAATGACATGATTGTGTACTGATATGATCCCCATTTTGTCGCAAATGTGGTATTGTATCTGTCCTCCTGTGCTATCTTAATCTGATGGTAGCCTGAGAATCCATTAGTGAATGAGTAAGCTTCATGTCCTCCCACATTCTCTAACACCTCATCCATGAAAGGTGTAGGGAATGGGTCGTGTAGGCATGCATCATTCAACTTCCTCAAGTCGACGCATATCCTAATCTCTCCTTATTTCTTGTCCTGTAATACCATTGGGCTTATCAATTCTGACTCTTCGACCGGTTCTATGATGCCGACTTCGAGCATCCTATTGATCTTAGCTTTGATTTTTTGTTTGTATATGGGGTTCAATCTATATGGTCATTGTCTAATTGATCTTGCTTCTGGTCTGAGTGGTATCTTCATTTCACCTAACTCTCTAGTTATACCCTTCATCTCTGTAAATGTTGTGGGAAACAAGTCACTGTATTCGCGCAACGACTCTATGATGCTTTCTACTATTTTCTCATCCCAGTAATCTCTAATACTCGCCATTTTTGGATGCTCAGTTGTCCCAATGTTAACTTTCTTTACTTTGATTGGTGCGAAAACGACTTTTGATTCTATGGGTGGGCCTTCCACATCTCTTTCACCTTCTGCCTCTTCAATCTGAATATCGCGCGGATCGTCTTCATTCAGCGATTCCTCCTGTACATGGTAGCATGAAAATAGTTCCTTAATTGTCTATTTATTCCACTGTTGTTCTTTTGTGATCAATTCTATTTCTGGTTATTTGATGAATATTACTCCTCTGATCCATTTAAGCACGAAATCTATGTTGGGGTTCTCGTGCTTGAATGAGAAAGTGACTGTAAAAATCTGTTGCAATGCTGTCCATGTCATAGTTCCTTTGCACAACTCCTGGTCTATATACCAGTTCGCTGGTATGCCCTCTAGAGTGTGTATGAAGTGATGAGGTCATTCCTCTGGGGGTGTCATTTTACATAACGTTCTACACACCTCCAAGTGTTCCACTAGTGCCCCGTTTCCATTACACTTCTGTTGTTTGTTGTTTTTTTGTTCTGCGTCAAACCTTATGGGCAGTAGCCTCTTACATTGGTACCAATCTGTGATGGTCTCCTTGTGCGCACCCCACCATCTTGCAGGTGTGGCCTTGAGTGATAGGTCAAGAGATAACAGTCTTTGGTTCTCTAACACCGCGTCTTCGTACTGTGTCAAGAATGTTTCCAAATCGTTCATTCCATGGAAATTGGGTGGTTCTCGGATTTCTGTGCCGACCCATATTACTGCATGGTTTATTCTTGCCCATCTTCTCGTGGATACTTCATGTATTCTTTGCTGCTAGTTCTCTAAACCTATGTTTGAGTCTATTGCACATGAAGCAATGCTCCGCTAACTGAGTACCCCATCGACAATTGGGTTTACGTAATCCTCATCGCCCGTAGTTGTTCTGTACAACTAGCCGATTTCCTCTAGGTCTAGGCAAGTAGGTTCTACAAACCTCTCCCCTTCGAATGGATCTAATGTCGCAATGACCCTTTATTCTCCTGACTCAAATGTCATTTTCCTGGTTTTCAAGTTGATTATGGCCTGGTTGTCAAATGCCCAATCCAGACCAAGCAATGTTGGGTAAGGTGTTGTGCCGTCTACTATTTCAATGACTTCAAAGTTTTCTTTAGTGCACACTCCATCGAGATCTACTGTCACTCCTTTCAGTCTACCGATTGATAAGACTCTATTTTGTTTTTCCAATTTTAACTGAACAGGTGAATATCCTAATGTTGGCTCTCCCATGCACTTACATGTCTTCTTTGGTAATACATTAACTTCAAATCCTAGATCTAGTATAATGTCTCCCATATTGAAATCTCTGATGTTAGCATTCAATCTAAACTCCCTACTGGTTCTTCTTCTCGTGTGTAGGTGATTGACTGTCTTTGGTTCTAGATTTCCTTCTGTCTCAATGCTACATTTTTCTAGTATGTTTTGCAATATTTTCACAGATGATGGATCACTTAATACCTTTACACAATATTGGAGAAAACCTTTGATTGTACTTACTTGTCCCATGGGTTGCATCTCGTTGGTATGATCCAATTATGGAGGCATGTTGTATTCTGGTGCTTCCTTGTTATGCTGTGCAGTTGAAGCCGATGCTATGTCCGCCTTTTGAAATTCTTGTCTGGCTTCTTTAAATATCTTATTTTCCTTCTGCACGTCGAATTGCTTCCTTGGTTCAGTGTTCTTATTTACCCATTGATTCGACGTTGGTTCTTATCGAACTGTGTCAGTGTTTGTTTTAGCTCCTCCTTGGGTAACTATGTTGATGTTCCGTCCTTCATCCCTTGCTTTGGCCGAAATCCACTGAACATTCTGCTTGTTCTAGTTCCTCTTTTCCTGAATCTTTACTAGTAGTGTCAGACATTCCTCTGTATCATGGTCCGATGCGCGACAATACATACAAGTTACTGGTGGAAGTGGGCATTCCCTTGCATAATGTCCCGGTTGTTGGCAATTGTGACATACCACTGGTCCTCTACCTCGTCTAAAACCTCCTCTTGCTCGTCCTCTCCTCTATAGCCTGCTCAATCACCTCTCGACCCGTTATACTGAGGTGCCTGATTAAATTGCATGGTATTGTACTAAGGTTGTGCCGTATTGTATGGTTGTTGTGTAGTGTTGTATGGAGTTGGGACTTGATTGAATTGTGGCTCTTCTTGCCCAGTCATCATTTCGGCATGTACCCTATATGCATCTGATGTCCTTTCTCGCATCATCTCCATAGTTCTACAATCTTTATCGTCGTGGCCCATTGACTTTCAAAAGGTGAAATATGAACTCTTTGGCATTGTCTGGTATTTCTGCATCATCATGCAGTGATAAGGGTCGGGACCCGGTTTTTTGCAAATTTCGCAACATTGTCCTCCTATTGGCAACAAGTTTGGCATTCCTACTGCCATATACTGTGCAAATGTTGGGTATTCGTTCTTGTGGTGGCCTTTCGTCCTGCACGTGGTACACCAAATGACTTCTCGTTTGTCCTTATTCTTATTCGGGTTCAACTGAAACGTGATATTCTTCAAATCCTCCTTCAGTTGTTCGATAATTGGGTCTGTCTGTTGGTACTGGTTTTCTTCTAGTTGCAAGGTTTCCTACAGAGCCTCTACCTACGTCTGAAATTTTTGTTGTCGTAAAGGGTATTTTAAGTGTGGGAGTAGTGAGTTGACAGACATGTGCCGATGTTGCATCTCGGTCATGAGATATTTTAGCTTTTCCTTCAGTCGCTTGAATCTCTGATCAATCTCCAATACAGACTCTCCTGGTTTCTGTCTTATTTTGATCATCTCATTCATGTACTGATACTCTGAGCTCAACTTCTGGAACTCATTTATTAATAACTTCTTAATGTCTGCCAGTGTCCTTATCGTCCCAGGGGCACTGTTTGTGTCTAGACTCATGTACCAGTCTAGTGCGTGGTCTCTTAGCGTAATAGCTAGTTGCACAAGTTTAGTATCTTCATCTGTGATTTGTTTTGCTTCCCAGATATTTTTACAAATGAACAAATGCTTCTCAGGGTCTTCCGCTACTTCTCCCTGAAATTCTGGTAACCTAATGGTGGGATCGTGCCCTGCCATTCTGAATGCTGAACTACTACCTCCGCACGATGTAGATACCTGATTAGTGCTACCTGAACTGGCTCCTCCAATTGTTTCTCCTTGTGTAGATGTACTTCCTACTATTGGACTTCCTTCGAACTTCGATTGTCTAAATGGTGGTGTTCTCTTTGGTGTATTAGTCGCACATGGGTTTATGGGTACCACACTGACATTAATATGGATAGGATGGCTGCCTTCTCATCCCACTCTTGGACCTCTCATCTTCCTCTCATATGTTGCATGTAGGATTTCCTCAATCTAATCCACAGCCCCGAGATCCTCTACCTCTTCCTCATCACTCGCCAAGCCTTCCCTCATGACTATGTCTCTCTTCTTGGTATTCACCTTGTATTGGTAGGGTACTTTGTTATGCATCTTTCCTGTTGATGCCAAGATCCACTTGATCTGGTCATTGTCCATCATGATTGGGTCCAAGGGTTCCGCCTTCTTTCCCTTATCCTTTCTTCCTTCCATTTCTCCTCTTTCTATCAGTGCTTCCCCCCTTCCCCCATGCACGCAGGGAAGTTTATCTGTCTGATTCCATTTTCATTACACCTTTGTTATATAGAAGTATCTTAATAGAAGTATACATGGATAAAATTTACCTTCCTTGAGGTCTGCATAGAAATCTGTGCTCTGTTGCACTGTATGACTTCGTTGTGTCAATTGAAAACTCTGTTATGAAACCTGCCACAATACTGTCAAGCTAGAAGTCTACTATGCGGGTGAATTTGTTGTTCACCTGTTGTAACTTCTCAATCTGTACTGGGGTCCAATCTAACTATCGAATCTGGTTCGTCACGTGGTTATCCTTCAACCTTAGTATCCACTCCTGTAGTAGATGTGAGAATTCATAGAAAAAGACTTCGTGTAAATCAGTAAACACGTATTTCTCAAGATATTTGCGAGGTGTTATTCTAGGGTTTCTATTGTCTTTATGTGAAAACTCTAGCTCTTCCGTTCTCAACCAGCTCTCGATCTCTTATTTTGTGGGATTCCATGGTCTCAACATTCCCTTCTACTAGCTCATTGGTCTCTACCCTAACCCTTTCTTAATCCGTCTCCGACAGATTCTCGACTTATATCCTCTACTCAATCCTCTCCTGTTCCTACCTACGGCAACAAAACCATTTGTTGGTTATCTCTTCTTCTATACTGTTTGAGTTATTGACCCAGTGTTCATGTCTTTCGGGTTTCCAGCAAAGCCTCTAAAACTATCGACCCTCTTGGTGAACCAGAAGGCAACACAACACACAGAATGCGCTGCGTAGTCTCACCCAAGATAGCTTTAATGGGTGGCTAGAAGACTCATGAGTTTACAACCTAGGCTTGAGTATGATATATGATAACTCAACCATTGAACCATTATTAGAATTGGTAAATGAAACATACTATTATTCACGACTGTGCAACAAATATCATAGCTTATTCCCTCAATATCGTAACAATATTTAAACAAGCAATATAATAACTCATTCATTCATTAAGCACAATAACTAACTACTAGAAAGAGGGCAAAGATATATATGCATTCATCACATCACGCAGATATTACTATGGTTCACCCCCTCCTGGGCTACGTCCATAAAGATTTGGCTCTTGGCTCTTTTATTATGATAGTTCTGCATCTACAATGCCATGTGATTACAACTCTCCTCAGATGGGTAAGATCTATGTGAGGCGAACTAGATTGCACCAGGCTCCTCAACCTGCAATCTAATCCTCTGGATCTACCTTCTCTCCTCTCCTATAGATACTCAGCTTACATAATATTTCATACAGTAAAAGGTAAACCTGATTACTAACTAAGTTGAGACAGCTACAAAATCCGTGAACCCTCTATAATACCTCAATATTGGTATTTATACATCTTTGGCTCTTCAGCCATTATAAAATATTACCAAAACCCTAACCCTACTGACGTTAGGTCTTCCTCTCGTGCACGTGTTGTTCTTCCTTCCAGCTGTCGCTTTCCTTGTGCACACTTTCTTGCATGCACGCATGCTGTGTTTCCTTCTAGTTGTTGCTTCACTCTCTGCATGCTTTCTTTCCCCACGATCATCCTTCTTTCCACTTCGGCCTACTGCCAACCACTGTCCATGTATAGTTTTAGTTGACTACCGTTGATCATTCCTTTCAATTATGTTCCTCCCAAGTCCTTTAGTTGTACATATCACCCATCTTTGACAATATTTACTTCATATGGCCCTAGTCAATGCATTCTAAACTTACCAGGGTGTTGCAAAAATTTGTTGTCATAGAGAAGAACTAAGTCTCCCTCCTTAAATCTCTTCGTTTTAATATGTCTGTCATGCCAGGATTTGTCCCTTGATTTTTGTACTTCCTAGTGAAATCCTAGAAGAATCCTATCCTCTTCCATTTCCATTAGTTGTCTTAGCCTTTCATGTACTGCACCTATTTCTATCATGTTGATAATTGCTGCTATGCACAGACTGGGTACCAAAAATTCTGATAGCACCACTACTTCTTGCCCATACATTCGTCTGAATGGTGTTTGTCCTATCAACTTCTTGCATGTGGTCCTGTATCCCCACAGTACTATTGGTATTTTCAAGTCCCAATCATCCTTGTTCACATTGCAAATCTTAGTCAATACATTTTCCAAAATCTTATTGAAAGATTCTATTGTTCCATTTTCCTGAGGATGATATAGTGTACTCTTCTGGTGATAGACTTCAAACTCCTTAGTCATCACCCTGATGGTATTATTAATAAAATGAGTGCCTTGGTCACTCATCAATATCCTGGGACATCCAAATCTGGTGATTACTTGCTCAAATAAGAAGTGTTTTGTTGTCTCTATGCTACAATCTTTGACTGGTACTGCTTTTTCCCATCTCGTTAAGTACTTATTCGCAGTAATGATATATATAGCTCTTGACCTTTTTGTTGGTGGATTAATAGGTCCAACAAAGTCTATTTCCCATTTTTCAAATACCTGTAGAGTCACTTGTGGTCTTAGGGGCATCTCATCCCTTTAGTTGGGTTTTCCAACCCTCTGACAAACATCATAGTTTTGGCAATATTCCTTGGCATCCTTATGGACTATTGGCCACCATAATCTTGCGCATAATACCTTCTGTGTGGTATCTTTTCCTGCATAGTGTCCTCCAACTATACCTTCGTGAGCTTCTACCAAAATTCGAGGTCATTCGTGTTCCAATACACACCTTCTCAAAATGCTATCTACGCCCAAATTGTATATATGACCTGCAATGAGTTGATAGTCTGGAGCTCTGACTACTAGGTTTTTATTCCGTGTGGTACTAAAGTCTTGTGGCGTAACCCTTGTACTTAAGCATTTAATAATATTGGTGAAGTATTCATCAGTTATCTGTACTGAAAATAACTATGCATCAGGGAAATTATCTTCCAAGGTAGTAGGTTCTTCTCCATTGGTTACCCTTGATAGGTGATCAAGTCCTGCATTCAACTTTCCTGGT
Organism: Picea glauca; assembly: GCA_000966675.3. NCBI lineage: Eukaryota > Viridiplantae > Streptophyta > Pinopsida > Pinales > Pinaceae > Picea > Picea glauca. The sequence continues at coordinate 195,944 of JZKD02S0703161.1, read as the reverse complement.
TTGACTATCACTTCGAAATCAAATTCTTGGAATAATAATAGCCATTTGCAGATCTCTCCTCCCAACACTAGCTTGTTGACTAGATATTTTAGGGCAGAATGGTATGTGAACATTTTAAAGTGTTTACCCAGTAAATAGTGCCTAAATTTCTAAAGTGCATATACCATAGCTAGGCCTTCTCTTTCTGTGGTGTTATAATTTTGCTCAGATTTTGAAAACTTTCTACTTGCAAAGGCTATAGGATTGTCTAAGTCCCCTGCTCCTGGTTGCGCCAGAATTGCTCCAAGTGCTATAGGTGATGCATCTATGTGCACATGAAATGTCTTTTCCCAATCTAGAAATACTAATATAGGTGTTGTCACCATATTTTCCTTTAGAGTATCCAATCCTTGTTGAAAACCATCATTCCACTGAAATATGGTGTTCTTCTTTAATAGTTTCTCTATTGGTGCAGTAATCTACGTACACCCCTTTATAAACTTTCTGTAATAGCCTATATGTCCCAGAGTTTCTCTTAACTGATGCACTAATTTTGGTGGTGGTAAATTTACAATGACTACAATCTTAGCTAGGTCCACTAGTAAACCTTGTTTACACACTATATGTCCCCAAAATATCCCAAAAGCTGTACTAAAAATGCATTTTTTGATGTTTAATGATATCTGTCATTGTCTACATCTTTCCAAAATTAGTCTTAACACTTATACATGGTCCTTTAACAGACTATATACAGTCCAGTCATCCAGATATAATTCTAGAAATTGATGTATGAATTCCTTAAAAGAAACTATGAATACCATTGAAAATATAGTGGTGCATTCTTCAACCCAGATGGCATGACTGTATATTGGTAGGATCCCCATTATGTAGCAAAAGTAGTCTTATACATGTCCTCTGAAGCTATTTTGATCTGATGGTAACCTAAGAATCCATCTGTAAATGAGTATGCTTCGTGACCTCCCACATTTTCTAAGACTTCATCTATGAAAGGGGTAGGTAAATGGTCATGTAAGCAAGCACCATTGAGTTTCCTCGGATCTACAAAATCCCCCCTTGTTTATTTTCTTGGACTACCATAGGACCGATCCATTCATATTCCACCACTGGTTCTATAATGCCAACTTCCAACATTCGGTCATTTTCTGCTTTCACTTTCTGTTTATACACTAAATTCAGTTTGTAAGGTCTATGTCCGATAGGTCAAGCCTCAGGTTTGAGGGGTATATTCATCTCACCTAACTCTCCTTCTATGCCTTTCATCTCTATAAAGGTTGTTGGAAACATGTCATTATATTCACGCAGTAACTCTGTTATTCTTTCTAATGTTTGCCTATCCCAATAGTCTCCAATACATGCCATTTTAGCATTGTCAATCATCTCAATGTTGACTTTATTAACTTTGATTGGTGCAACAAATACTTCTGAATCCATAGATGGACCTTCCACCTCTCTCTCTCTCCTGCAATTGCGGTAATCTGGAGTTTGCAATGGTCATCATCATCTGGTGTGTGCTCTGCGACATGATAGCATGAGAGTAAGTCTTGTACTGACTGTCTATTCTATTATTGATATTCTGTCATGATTTCAACCTCTAGTTCATCAACAAATATCACTCTCTGTATCAGCTTCAACACTGAATCAATGTTTGGGTTCTCATGTTCAAATTAGAAGGCTACTACAAAAATTTGTTGTAATTCTATCCATTCTGTAGTGCCTCTGCACATCTCCTGATCTATGTACTAGTTCCTTGGGATCCCTTCCAATGTATGGATAAAGCGATGAGGCCATTCCTCTATTGGTGTCATCCTCCATTGCGTTTTGCACTTCTCCAAGTGTTCCACCGATGTTCCTTTCCAATCATACCTTTGCATTTTATTGCTCCCTTGTTCTATGCCAAATCTAATGCGAAGTATTCGTTTACATTGATACTAGTCCTAAATTGTTTCTTTATGTGCACCCCACCATCTTGCAGGTGTTTCCTTGAGTGTAATATCTAGGGCTAAGAGCCTATGATTTCCTAACACTTCCTCTTCATATCTTTTCAAAAATTCCTCTAAGTCATTTAGCCCATAAAAAATGGGAGGTTCTCTTATCTTTGTACCAACCCATCTTATTGCGTGGTCTATTCTTGTGCACCTCCTTATGGAAACTTCATGTAATCGTTGTTGCCAATTCTACAAACCTGTGTCTGAGTCAGAAGCACATGATGTAATGCTTCTCCAGCTGAGTACTCCATCTATAGTTGGGTTAACATAATCCTCTTCTCACATGGTGGTTCTGTACAACTGGTTTATTTCTTCCAGATCCAAACAAGTGGTCTCTACAAAACTTTCTCCTTCTAAAGGATCGAATGGTGCAATGACTCTATATTAGCCTGATTCAGAGGTCTTTTTTATTATCTTCAGGTTGATTATAGCTTGGTCATAAAATTCCCATCCAATCCAAGCAATGTTGGGTAAGGTGTTGTGCCATCTACTATCTCTATCACTTCAAAATCTACCTTAGTGGGCACTCCATCCAGATCTACTGTCACACCTTTAAGCCTTCCAATTGGTAACACTCTGTGTTGATTTTCTAGTTTCAACTGGACAAGTGAATAGCCTAGTGTGGGTTCTCCCATACACTGCCATGTCTTCTTAGGTAAGACATTTACTTCAGATCCTAAGTCCAATATAATATCTCCCATGTTGAAATCCCCAATATTAGCATTTAGTTTGAATTCTCTACTTGTCCTTCTTCTTGTATGGAGATGATTGACTGTTTTCTGCTCTAATTTCCCTTCTACCTCTATGTTGCATATTTCTAGCAGATTTTGTAAGACCTGAACAGATGATGGATCATTCAATAAATTAACACAAGATTGCAGAAAATTCTTTATGGAACTTACTTGCTCTGAAGGTTGTCCTTCACTAGTATGGTCCATCGAGGATGGCATTTCATACACTGGTGGGTTCTGAGTTTTCTGCGCAGCCGATGTAGACGCAGAATTCTGCTTGAGAAAATCTTGTCTGGCTTCCTTAAATGTTTCCTTTTCTTTTTGCACATCAAACTGCTTATGTGGCTCAATCTTCCTCTTAACCCATTGGTGTTGAGTTGGATCTTGTTTTTCTACATCAGTTCTTGTCTTATTTCCTCCTTGCATGACTATATTGATGTTTCTCCCATCATCCCTAGCTTCTGCATAAATCCATTGGACATTTTAGTTGTTCTGGTTCATTTTTTCCTAGATCTTTCTCAAGAGTGTTGGCAGTCTTCTGTGTCATGGTATATTGCATGACAATACATACTTGTTGCTGGTGGAAGTGGAAAATCCCTTGCATAATGTCTTGGTTGTTGGCAGTTTTGGCACACTACTGGTCCTCTGCCTCTTCCAAATCCTCCTCTACCTCATCACCCACCTCGATCTCCTCATGGTGTGTTGTACTAGGGTACCTGGTTATATTACGCGGGGTTATACTGTGGCTGCACATTATTGTACTACAGTTGCTCATTGTTGTATTGCTGCTACACATTATTGTATGGTGGTGGTACTTGGCTGAATTGAGGTGCAACTTGTCCTGTCATCATTTTTTCTTGCATTCTATAAGTATTTGAAGTTATTTCTCTCATCAACTCCATCGTTCTACAATCCTTATCATCATGACCCACTTATTTACAAAAAATGCAATATGAACTTTTGAGTACTGTCTTATACTTCTGCATCATTGGACAATGATATGGGTCATGTCCATGCATTTTACAAATATCGCACCATGGTCCTCCTATTGGCAAAGGGTTTGGTACACCTGTTTCCATATATTGCACAAAAGTTGGACATTCATTCTTATGGTGTCCTTTTTCCCCGCATAGCGTACACCAAACAACTTCTCTTTTCCGTTTTCCCCTATTCTGGTTAAGTTGAAATGTTATATTCTTCAAATCCTCCTTCAGCTCCTTTATTATTGTATATGTCCATTGATATTGGTTTTCTTCCAGCTGCAGGGCTTTCTGCAAAGCATTTACCTAAGTTTGGAATTTTTTTTGTCTTAACGAGTATTTCAAGTGTGGTAATGGTGAGTTCACAAATAAGTGCCTATGTTGCATGTCAGTAATTGCATATTTCAACTTTCCTGTCAGACATTTGAACCTATGATCAATCTCCCAAACATAATCACCTAGTTTCTTCCTGATTTCAATCATTTCATTCATGTATTGGTCTTCTACGTTGGGCTTCTGAAATTCGTTTACCAATAGGTTTTCCACGTCTACGATAGTCTTTGGTACTCCCTATGGACTGTTTACATCTAGGTTCATGTACCAGTCCAGTGCGTGGTATCTTAGTGTGATAACTAACTGCGTGAGCTTTGTATCCTTATATGTGATCTACTTTGCTTCCCAAATCTTCTCATAGATGAATAAGTGCTTTTTAGGGTCCTCTAATGCCTCTCCCCGAAATTATGGTAATCTGATCGTGGTATCATGTCTTTCCATTTTGAACTGTGTTGAACTACTGACTCTGTGTGGTGTAGACAATTGACTATTCCTTCTTGAACTTGCTCCCCGAATTGATTTCCCTTGATTGGATCCCTATCCTATTGCTTTTATTGCACTAAAATTCGGTTGTCTAAATGCTAGTTTTCTTTCTGGTGTATTAGTCGCACATGGGGTTGTAATTTCCGTATTGACGATGATCTGGATTAGAGTTCTACATTTTGTTTCTAACCCTGGACCTCCTTTTTTCCTTTCGTATGTTGTGTGTAGGATTTCTTCAATATACTCCATAGCTCGAAGATCCTCTACCTCTTCTTCATAGCTTGCCAAGCCCTCTTTGTCGGCTATGGCTCTCTTCTTGTTATTCATTTTATATTGGTAGGGTATTCTGCTACGCGTCTTTCTAACTTTTTCCATTATCTACTTTATCTGGTCTTCTTCCATCATGATTAGGTCCATGTCCTCCTTCTTCTTTTCCTTATCCATATCCTCTTCCATATGTCAACCTCCTGTCAGTGCTTCCCCCCTTCCTCCATGCACACAAGGAAGTTTAGTTGTTTGATTCCATGGTGATCACATCGTTTCCATACAATACAATCTTGATTGAAGTATACAACGATATAATGTACCTACCTCTGGGTCCCTTTAGAAAATCTTGCTTTGCTGCAGTGTAGGACTTCACAGTATCTACTGCAAATTCGATGATAAATCCTGGAACAATATTGTCTAACCAAAAATCTACTGCACGCGTAAATTTGTTATTAACTTGTTGTAGCTTCATGATCTCCACATGATTCCACTCCAGTTGTCTGATTCAATTTGTAGGGTGGTTGTCATTTAACCTCAATAACCACTCCTGCAACAAATGCAAGAAATCACAGAAAAATATCTCGTGCAAGTCACTAAACACGTATTTGTCGAGATATTTGCATGGTATTAACTTAGGATTTATGTTTTCCTTCTGCGCAAACTCAAGTTCCTTTGTTTCCAACCATCTTCCAATCTCCGCCTTCATTGGATTCCATGGCCTGAACATTCCCTTCTATACTTTAATTCTCTACGTGCTTCTTCCACGGATCTCATCCACTCAATCTTGGGTAGTTCCAACTGACAACATAACCATTTGTTGGTTGTTTCTCTCTTACTTCTTCTTGGGCTGACCCAGGTTCGGATCTTAACAGGTTTCCAACAAAACCCTAAAAAACTATCGACCCTCTTGGTAAACCAGAAGGCAATGATGCACACAAAGTGTACTATGCAGTCTCACCCGATATATTTTTTATGGGTGACTGCAATAATCATGTGCTTGCAGTCTAAGAATGAGTGGGGATCTGTGGTTGGGTTCTTTCTTCCTTATGCACCATCCTTGTTAACCATTCAATTACTTCTATGATTTATTCATCTTCAACCCTATGCATGCATGTTCATAAATCTAATCTAACCATTCATTCTTAAGCTAAAGATCAACAAAAAGTAAATCATTCATTAACAATCACACATAACACAAGGTTTACTGTGGTTCACCCCCTCTTGGGGCTATGTCCACAAAGATCTGGATTCTCTTCTCTTTTATTTATTCTGCTGCAAAATCCTTCATCGCACGCATTACATCTTCAGTAATACAATCAATATTGAGGGTAAGAACCCTCTATGAGGCAGACTAGATCACACTAGGCTCCTCAGCCTGTGACCTAACCCTCAAAGACTACCTTACTCGACTCTTCTACCAAACTCATTACAATCAAGAACCCACAAATTCATAATAATCAACTCTCTCTATCCTTAACTGACATCTCTGTATCTCTCTCTCTCTCTCTCTCTCTCTCTCTCTCTCACATACCTTTTTTCATATCCATCCCTCTCTCACATACCTCCTTTACCTAGACCTCCTAGGTCCTTATTTATGTTATTTTATAGGCTTATAGCCATTACAATCCATATTAAAAACCCTAACCCTATCATGGTTAGGATTGTCTTCCTGTACGCCACATTGCTTTTCCTCCTGCATGCTGCTTTTCCTTCTTTTTCTGCATGTTTCTTTCTTGCCACCTGTTGTGCGCACTCCAAAATTAGGTCTTCCTTTCCAAAAATAAGTATTTCCCCAAAACAGATGCTTCTCCAAAAATAGGCTTGCACCTAACAATGTGCATGTGAACAATAAAGTTTGCATGAATGACATCTTAGAAATGCTTCTACCATTATAAAATCCTTTACCCCTCTCTACTTGCTACCCCACATTGATTGCAATGATTGATCTATAGAAATAGTAAATATCTTATTGATATAATATCAATAATGGTTTATTAGTTGAGGTTGATATATTTGCTTGCTTAACCTTGCCCTCCTTTCCTTCCTTTGTGTGGCATGTTATAACTTTAATAATTGAGAATTATGGATGGTTTTTATTCCATTATGGTTGCATGATACTGTAATTTACACTCACTATTATCATATGAATTACGTGATTTGTGCGACTATCTCTAATTATCATATGAATTAAGTGATTTGCGTGAATATATCTAATTGTTATTATGGTTTTGACATTATATATATTCCTTTGGTTACTTATTTTTCACATTTTAATGATGCATTAAGACACCCAATTATCTATCACTAAGAAGCATTGTGTTATCAACCCACCACTTGGTTTCACTTGTGTTGAAATTTTTATGAGGTTATTGTTCTCCATCACATTATGTCACGAAGGCTCTATTTTGATGTTGTATTTATTATTCCTTGCCTTTGAGATCGAGATGTAGCCTAACATTAGTTTAGGGAAACTCAACCAATAACATTAAATTATTTTTTAATTCCTTTTGCATTTTCCTAACTTTAGTTTTGGAAATATATCAATTCTACTCGTAGATCAATAAGATGTTTCTACCTCTTATTTGGCCTCATTTTGAGGTGACCTAATGTATTATCAAATAAATTAATTTTGTGCTTATCAATTATTGCCAGTGATTTGGCCTCATTTCGAGGTGAAGTAATGTTCAATGCTGAATTTTACCTAAAATCTTAGGTTTCAATGCAAATTTGGGATGTCAATTTATGTTAGTAATTATGAGGCGCATTATTTTGTATGAATTCCTTTATCACCTAAGTCAATTTAGGTTGCAATATTGACATGAAATAGCATTGGATGACCCCAATATGAAAGTCTAGATCTTTACATTATACTTTTAGAATATAAATTTCAAACTTCTAAATTAATCGTGGACATGTTTATTATAGACTACTATTAAACAATCAAGTCTCTATTGTGCTTGAATCGTGCCCAATCAAAACAAAGGAAAACCTCCAAAAGGCATTGCATAGCCCACACAATATATCAACCACAATTTTAGAAGTCTGCTATTGTTATATTGTCATCTATAGTGACCATATAATAACCTTGGATGCGTAAAGACATATATTTTACATACATTTTCATGATTTTTATTGTTTTCATTTTGAATTATATAAACTAATGGTATAGTGTGCCTTCTAAATACAATGTATAAATGTTTGTGTTTGTAAAATGATCATATAAAAGTTATCGCTCAGAACAAGTGATTCCCACTTGTGATTTTAATCCTAAAGTAACTCACAACAACTTATGTATATAGTTTTTCCCACTTGTGATTTTAATCCTAAAGTAACTCACAACAACTTATGTATATAGTTTCTCACTAGGTTGGAGAGGTCTCCCCCAGTGAGGGGTGTTTGAGGCAACAAGTCACTATTATTATCAAACCACCAAAAGCTCCTACCTGACCCACTCTTACATAAACTGTAAAACCATTTAAAAGATGGGCATACCACTTCCACTATTATTATCAAGCTACCAAAAACTTCTAACCCACTCTTACATAACTTGTAAAATCATTTAAAAGATGGGCATACCACTTCCTTATATGTCCATTATCATAAAATGCAAAACCATTTAAAAAATGGACATACCACTTCCTTATATGTCCATAATTGCATAATAAGTAATACAATATCTACTTGAAATATTGTCAAAATTAGACACATAGTTTACAAAACAAGCCACAAGACTTAGGCCTTTCTTGCGTGGGAGGTTGGGGCAATGCACAACATCGCCTCCGCGGCCCTCCAGTGGGGGGCAATATTAGAGAAAACACAAGATTATGTTTTCTCTAATATTAACCCTCACCTGCACCCTCATATAGACACATAGTTTACAAAAATAAAAATAAAGCAAGAAACCTATGTTACCTCACCTTTTCTTTATTTAACAGGTGCTCCCCACTCTCCACTACCCATACCAAATCAAATTGTCCATCAAAAAAGGTTTTTCTAATGCATCTATCAATTTAAAAAAAAACACCTATGCAAATGGAAGAAAATTAAACTCAAATCTTGTATAAAAATCGAATAAAATTATAGCCATAATAATGTATTCCAATATAAATTGTTGGCTATCCCATTCCCATTAAAAGCTAGTGGTTAAAATAATCACCACAGGGATTAGAAATAATGGTTGGATGATAAAGATGAATAGAGAATAAAAACATCCTTCTACAATGTGGTTACATTCTTCTGGTGATCCTTCTATCTTTTCTTGCTTTGGGATTTGCACTCCATTGTGATTTTTTCTTCTACCTATAACAAGTTGACTCAATATTACAATATATTAGGTATTTTTGGATTGAGATATCCATATTATTTTGCAAATAATGGTAATTGTAACATTTCTGGCTTTTAGGTGTATTTGTCCTTTTGACCTGATTTTGCTTGACTAAATATCAAGTATTGTAATAAACCAATGCATTTATTCAGTGAATTAATTACAAAGAATCCAATGCATTATGTGTTCCTGATATATGGACAACCTATATGCACTCTATAGTTGTAGTCAAGTACCATTACCAAATAACATTTAATTTCTTTATTGATTTTGAAGTTGATGAAAGAATCCACATGCTAAGAGCTAGGATGGGTGTTTTTTTTGTCATGTATCCCTTCCATATGCTCATCAAGTGTGCCTTCCATCTAGGAGTGGCAATGATGATTGATTGGAACAACATTATATGTAGTTAACAAGCAACATTCTCCCATTGCAACAATATTTGTGATAATGCATGTTGCATTTAGAAACAAGCCTTGCTTAATTTGTCTAATGTAATTCATGTGGCATGCCCAGTTCCTTTTGCATTTTTCCTATTGTAGTTACATCAAAAGATACAATATACACAACCATAATACCAACTCTCCTTTCCAGTGCATATTAGATCAATAATAGCAATGAGAAGACCATATGTGTACTCCATAACATCATCAAATTGCTTAAATCAACTTCAAAATCACTAGATCTGCTCCCTTCACCTAATCATAAATTATTCATTAGTGATATAAATTGAACCAAGAGGATTAGTAGTTATTGCAAAGCTAATTATAGTGTTGTCCCTACTATCAATAAGTTGATGCATTTTTTTATTTGGTTTCCTCATAACCAATTTATTCAATATCATATATAGAGTAACACCTACCCCTACTATATATAACGAAGGAAGGGAAACATGCCTAAGTGAGGTTTAAGGAAGTCGTTGCTCCCCTACTATATCTAATATAAAGTAGCTAAATATGCACCACATAATTTAGTTCTCTAGGAATTCCAATTTAAACTGGATCTTCAGTCGAGTTTTCCTCTTAATTTGAACTAGGTTTCTACAAATCTCACTTGATGTCATCTCTAGGAGTAGGTTTCCTTTCTTTCTTTGATAATTTGTTGTTATTTAGGAAGGAAATTGCTTGTTATTATAAGTACCAAATTTATGAACTTATTAATCCATTAACTATCTTTGACATGGCTTAGGGTAGCCTTGGTACACTTGCATAGCCCCATACCATGTTTTGCAACTAATTTGAGAAACATTTGTGGTGATGCATCTCTAATTAGGGTATGAGAACAGTCTATGGACATAACGTTGGTGTAGAACAATGCATAGGGTAGATGTTTAAGTATCCTTATCTCAAATACCATCCATTGATCACTCGAATCCAATGTTGGACAATATCCACAAACTAAAGGCATTCAAAAAATCTCCTAAAAATATCAGGGATAAGAGAAGTATGTGTATTGTTTGAAATCGTTTTCTTTAGTTCACATTATGTTTTTCTGACCCAAAATCAACTCTATAGAAACATACAATATCATGTCTAGGGTACTCTAAAGCACTTGAGATCCATATAGTACTTGTAATAAGAGTCAGTTACATTCACTTACATTGTTGCACTAGATACAATAACCTACATTTGTATGGTAGTATTTCCAAGATCAAACAACATCTTATTCCATGATTTTTTTATAGATTTCATCATCAAGTTATTGATATTCCAATACTATCATATCCTACTTTGACTTTGCGGGGTTTTTTTTTTCCATTGAAAAATTCTCCTTATATTTATATTGAAATATAAAATGTTCACATATCAGAATTTTACATCAGAAAAACCCTTTGGATACCTTGGATTGTTTCATCACCCAAAAATATTTTGTGGGAACTAAATCCCCTGAAGAGACTTTGACTAAACTCCAATAGAACCAAAATTACATAATCATGAAAAAGGAAAACATATTACCCGAAACATAATGCTACACAAAACAACACCCCAAAATAATCACAAATGCTCACTGTAGCCTCTCCAAAGACTTCTAATATAAATTTAAAAACATAGTTGGACCCTCATGGCCCTCTTCAAATAGATAGTAAGCAATAATCCCTGATTTCTTTTGGAGAGCCTGTTTGGATAAACTATCCTCCTCTTGGTTATATTCTCTATAAACATGAGCAAAGGAAACAATCCTGAAGAGCTTGATAAGATCAACTATCCTTTCCTTCCAACAGTCTAAGGTGACAACCTGTAATGTACCTTTACCCTTCAACCAATCTATGACTATTTTAGAATCTCCATGTACAAGAATATCAGAGAATGAGAGACGAGATGCCAAGGTAAGTAATGCCCATACCCCCATAAGCTCTACTCTAGTGTTTTTTTCATGTCCATTTATATGTTGAATGATCATTGATCTTTAACACCCCGCCTGACCCACTTTGTTCACCATTTTGTTGTGCAGCCCCATCAAACCACCCAATAATACTTTGACCAGTTGTTACACCAACAAGAGCTCTTGGGATATGTTCTTTTACCTTTTTCTTGGAGTCCACCCACTGCGCCTAATGTTTTGTGGACCACCTTTTGAATGGAAGGATTTCCTGACTCAAAGATGGAGAAGTTTCTAACTAGCCATACATACCAACAAATAAAGGTTGGCATAGTAGGAAATGATCAATTTTGAACATTCCAATTTTTAAAACACTCTGCTATTGTTGCACCATTCCACCCAGATGAAAGAGATTTTGCTACTTCTATTCTATCCTAGATAGAAATAGTAAAAGGGAAATCTACAAACAAATGATTTATAGACTCCCAATTGCTATTACATAGATGGCATAGACCTGGCCCTATATGTCCTCTGAGTTGTAAATTCTCCCAAGTGATGATTTTATTTTTTGCAACCAACCAAACAAAGAGTTTGATTTTTAGAGGACAATCCCATAACCATAAAATCTTCCTCCATCCTCCAATTGATTTTTTCCACTGTTTTGTCTCTAAGGCATCATACACATTTTTAAATGTAAGTTGGCCATAATAGTCACCACCCATTCATTTTAAAACATATGGTCTGTCAAGCAGCTGAACTCCATAATTGATTAAGGCTCTTCTGAACATCTCCCATTCTAACACTAATTCTCCCGCCAAGCCCAATTCTTCACTGGTTAGCCAAATAGAGCAGATCGTGCCAGGGCACAACTCACTTCTAGCATGATATAAATAATGAACACTTTTTTGATTTATTTTAGTTACCATATCTTTAGACAATATCAAGGCTTTCCCATCCCCAGGATCAGATCTTTTCCTATAATAATGGACTGTCTTGAACCCAAACTCCAAACAAGCCAATGTAATATAATATGCAAAGTTTTAAGCAGATTTCTCCAAGTCTGAGATCTCTGCACCACTACATTTGTGGCCGATCTCAACCACTTCATTACTATCCCATGTGGAAGATACTTGTCTTTTATGACACGATTCCATATTCCATTTTTCATCAATACCCTCCACAACGTATTAGTCGTCAAGGCCCTATAAAAGATGTAGATGTTTCTCAGACCCTAGCCCCCGAATTTTTTTGGCCTTGCTATGGTCTCCCATATGCACAAATGATAGCTATGTTTCTGTTTGCCTCCTAACCATAGGAAAGAGAAAACCAATTGACAGATTCGTTTAATCACTAAAGGCGGAATATGTGCCATCACCATACAATAGAATGGATAGCTCTCTATAACTTCCGTAATTAGCACACATCGTCCTCCAATAGAAAGCCAGTGATTGCACCAATGATTTATTCTCTTCTCAAATTTTGCAATGAGCTAATGCCAATCCTCCACCTTGTAGCTGCCAAGTTTTAGGAAGTAACCCAGATACCTGAACCCTTCTGAAAGTTCATTAAAATTGTGATGGTAGAATTCTTTCAGACTATCAAGAGTGTCCTGCTGCACTCCAAGATGGAGAATTGTGGATTTCTGAACATTAATCAAAAGCTCTGTAGCTCCAAAAAAAAATGCCAGAATTCTATTAATCTCTTGCCATTCTTCTAGCGATGCTTTTGACATAATGAGAATATTATCCATGAATAGAAGATGCAAAATCCTTATTAATCTTGAAACCTTTATCCCTGTCAATTTTCCTTCAACTTGACCTTTTTTTAGTGACAAACTCAGACCTTCCATCACAAGAATAAACAAAAGGGGTGACTGTGGGAAACCCTGTCTTATACCTCTTCCACTCTGGAAGAAAACAATCGACTCTCCATTGATCAAAATGGTGAAGGATACCGAGGTAATGCAACCCATTATCCAATTAGTCATAGGAAGTTCAAATCCAAATTGGAGAAGTGTTAAATGGAGAAAATCCCAGCTTATATAATCGTATGCCTTCTTTAAATCTAGATTTAGAATAATGGCTTGTAACTTTTTTTCTTTTATACTGTTAATAAATTCATGGGCTATTCCTATTGCATTTAAAATGTGCCTCTCTTTTAAAAAGCCCAGTTGTTCCTCAGACAATGAGCGAGATAGAATTGGTCTGATCCTTCTGGCTATAATTTTTGCAATGATTTTATAACACAGATTACACAAAGTAATTGGTCAGAAATCACCAAAGGAAGTAGGACAATTGAATTTAGGTATAATAGCTAAAAAGGTTGAGTTTATCAACCTGATGAATTTTCCACTATGCCTTGTTTCCTCAATTGTATGAAGCAGATCCTTCCCAACCAACTCATAAAAGTATAAAAAGAACTCAACAGTCCACCCGTTAGGCCTTGGACTTTTGTCCTTGGTGAATCCATTTATAACCTCTAGGACTTCTTCACTGGTGCAAGGAATCTCAATAGTAACAACTTCTTCCTTTGTAACAATTCTTGGAAAGAGTCTTACCATAACTATATGTTCTTCAATGGTATTTTTCCCAGTGTCCTGATAGAATGAGCTAAAGTATCTCTTTGCTTCTTCCTTTATAGCCTCTTGTCCAATTTGTACCTGGCCATATTCATCCTTTATATCCCATATATGTTTTTTATTTCTTCTATAACTAGCAGAATGATGGAAGGATTTAGTATTTTTTTTGCCACTTTGGATCCATATACACTTGCTTTTTTTACGCCACCGATCCTCTTCTGCTAGTAATATTTTATTGCGTTTAGTCTCTAGAAATTTCAATCGGTGATAAAAAACATAATTGATCGCACCCTGTTTCTTTTTCTTATAGAATTAGGCTAGTTCCTTTTCAATATTTTCCAATGCTAGTTGTTCCTGTATTTTTCTTTCTTTTGACCAGGCCTTTACTCGGGTCTTGAGTATTCTCAGCTTCCCTACAAGTCTCCTCTGAGCTCCCTCTTCCATTTGGGCATGTTGAAAATTCCACACCTCTTTTACCATAGATGAAAACAACTCTTCACATAACCATGCTGGGTTAAATTTGAAAGGATGAGCAACTGTCAAAAAGCCATGATCCAATTGTAGCAATACAGGGGAATGATTGGAAATATATGGATATTCCACCCATGTCCTATATCTTACCGACGATAGAAGAATATCCTCTTAGGAAAAAACTCTGTCTAATCTCTTTAAGATTTCTTCCTCTCCACATTTTCCATTTCGCCACATCGGTACCACCTCCACAGGTGGGATATCAATAATATGTTTTTAAAAAAAAAATTCTTTGAAAAAATCTGCCAAAGGATCTAATAATGTTGTCACACCCCATACCTCTTCTACACTGGTGGTGAAATTAAAATCCCCTTCTGTGATTAAATCACCTTGTGCCAATATGCCCCTAGCATCCACCTTTTCCTAGAAAATCTTGCGCTCAGTGCACGGTCCATAAACATTTAAAAAAGTAATCTCTCTCTTATTTGATAAACAATAACCAAACAATAAAATACCACCAAAGCTTAGGAAAGGCATTAAATCAAATACTTTTGGATCCCATGACACCAACAGTCCACCAGAATTCTCTAATGAATTAACATCATAGATCATCCACTCAGGTTAGAAAGAGTTCATGAAGTGTCTAGCCTTATTCTTAGCTACCAGTGTCTCTTGAAGAAAGATAATATATCGAGTAGTTTTGGAAAGAAGTCTTCGCATGGATTTCATGCCTCTATAGGAAAATATCCCTACCATGCAAGTTACTTGGCCCTTGCTAGGGATTTCATGCCTCTAAGCGCCCCTTGTTCAAGGTTTGTTGTCAAATGTTGTGTAGAAAAAGAAAGATTTGTTCCTGTCCTCTTGTGGGAAATCTTATTTTTAATAGGAGAGACTACTATCCCCAATCCCCGTGACCATGATAATTCCTTCCCAGATCCCTCCCCTATGCAAGAAGAAGCCCCTAAAGCTCCACTATCCTTAACTCAGTTGATAACTTCCTTTCCCAGGAAGGTCAGGATGGGAATATGACTAGAAGCCTCCCTAAGGGATGGAACCAAAGAATTAATCACACTATCCAGTGAGTGGTCACCTAAAATAGGACCCATAGTCCTTGGTACCATGCTGGGCCCTTCCACAGTTGTTATGGGGGAAATTTCAACTTACAGAGTCACATTAGTGGAATCATGCATGGGGCTAGGGATAGTCCTAACGAATTCATGGTCCATTCCCACTGGATCAGTCTCAACAAATGTTCCTGAGTCAATTACTGGCGAGGAAATTAAGTTCAATAGGAAGGAACTGTCCAAATGATCGCATTCCCAAGCAGTTAAAGAAAAATACAGAGAAGGGAAATGAATCTTTATCTTACCGACAAAGGTGTCGTTTGAAATCCCGGGACTTTCTCCAACTCTCTCAACTGCATGTTCCCCCATCACTTGAGAGTCTTATTCACTCATAGATAAGTCTTTAGACAAATCCTCCACAGATTCCTCCGAGTCCGATACCCCAACCGTTGGCTGGCAGTCCTTACGCAAGTGACCATTCAACCTGCATAGAGTACACCGAAAGGGTATTCCCAGGTAGTCCAATATCTAGACTATAATGTGGCCCCACCAATCAATTTTGAGAGACTCCAACAAGCCCACGTGGATATCCACCTCAGCCAGAACCCTGGCCATCCTTTTATCATATGAGTGCAAGGCAACTTCATCAACCTTGATGAAACTTCCCAACACGTTTCCAATTGCCTCCATCACTTTTGAATTCCACAATTGGGGAGGAAGACCCGGTAGAAGTACCCAGATATGGCGGAAGCTTAAGTATTCAGTTGTCGGGTCAAAGCGTATGTGCCATATCTTTAGCATTAAGCTTCCTCCCTCAAAGTCCCAAAATCTACCCAGGATAAATGTAGAGTCCTCAGGATTTTTAAACACCAAACCAAACCATCCTCTTGGCAGGGTCATTAGCTCAGGCGAATACCCTATAAGTGGTACCCATGTTCTCTACATCCATACAATGAGTGACATTTTGCACTGAGACTTATAGGAAAATATCCCTACCAATGCATAAATAGAAAGATTACATGATTCCTCTAATCCCACATCCACTCCAATTACCAGTCGATGCTTGGTCTTTTTAGGCTTCCACACTCAAGCACCTCGCTTTTGAAGACCCCCCTTAAACCGTAATCTACCCCTCTTTGTAGACTCTGTCTATGCTCCAACCGATGTAGACTTCACTTCATACATAAACCCATCTTTCTGAGGTCCTATACCTTGACCTTTACACCCCACATGTAAACAAGAAGGTTCCTTACAACCCAAACTAGCTTTAAACTGAGTCTGCAGCTGATCTTGTGCACAACAATGAAGCAGAGATAGTTTCAGCCCTGTGTTTTGAGGTAATGAGAAATTCAATGAGGTTATCAGTGGAGAATTAATATGTTCTTTATTTATGCACCCACTATATTTACTTCTGCACAACTCGTCCACAGAGGAGTACATGCCCTCCCTCTCCTAAAGCTCCTCGTTAGTCGCACCCATGAGTGTGTTGACCTCACAATCCATTTAGAACTTCCACCAACCTCCTTTAGCCTGCCACCTCAGAAGAAAATTCGAATCATGGAATATATGACAGGTCTCCGAGATTAATGTTGTGTTTTGATGGGAGGGGAATGTTACGGTAGTAATAAAAGGGCCCCTGTCAAATCCTGGCCATTCTCCCCGATAAAAAGATGAATGTTCCAGCTAAAATAACAGATGGCGACTCTAGGTCCAACAAAGAACTATGACTGTAACCACCCATTAGTTGAATAGGATAGGGTGTTAGTCATAGTTACAAGGACTTCAGTCCTTCAAACAGGGAATACAAGCACCAAAAACAACCACTGAAAACCTCCACTAAACCTCTAGTTTAACCTACAACCGACCAACCGAAAGATACTCAACTATACCTCCATTTATGACTACTCCCCCCTCTAAAACTTAACGAAATTGAGACATAGAAAACCCAGCCTCCATTAAGCCTACAACTTCCATCCTTTTGGCAGCACACTTTTCTAAGGACCCCTCTCTACTATTCGAAAGCATTTGAGGTGCTTAAAGTCACATGAAAAATTGAAATGAAATGCAAATGGAAGCAATGATTGCAACAAAATTCTCTTCTCATAACATTTGTGAAATTTTTTGTTATCATAATACATTCATAACCATTATATTAAACAATTTTATTTCCTCAATTTTTGGTCACTTATTTACATCTTAGTATCAATTAAAAGGAAAAAAAAACTTAAATTCGACTATAACAAACTTCTTTATATTTCAACTATCATATTAAAATATTCACTCATTTTTTGACTCAAATATTCACTCATTATTTAACACATACTTTGAATGAAAAAGAAGTTTGAAATTTGGTCAATGTGTCATTCCCTTTCCTCTTTTAAGAAAAGTTTTTAATAAACGTTTATTAGAAAAAAATTATTAGTTGCCTTTTTTAAATGGGGGACTGTGTTTTAATTTTATGGATAGGATATCCAACCTTTCATTCATTTAAACCAATTTAGATGTTATCTTCATCGTCTTTTATTTCCAACGATATAATTTTTTTCAAATCCGACTCTCGGATCTCAATATATGACCATGTGAAGTCGAGATGTCAAGCATATTTATCAACAAGGCATACAAAGTTTGCTGACTGATATATATATATATATATATATATATATATTTTAGAAATTTTGGCCTTTTCATATCTCAACACATGTCCCATCATCTTCGTCATCTAAATACCTTTCTAACGATATAAATTTTGTGTGATTCCGTCGCTCAAAGCTCAAGTTATGGCCTCTGCAAAATCATGACTCAATAGTCGTTCATTAATTTTGATGGGGCATTTTGGGCCCTTAGATTGAATTTCAACCTCCTTTGTTAAAATTTCAATTTTCTCTTAAAAAACTTATCCCACATGCATTGGGATGTTGGAACATTTAATGTATATAATACTGAGTGTATCATACACTTAGTAAAAATCATAAACATAAGATTATGGAGTTTTGAGAGCTCGAACCCTTAGAAAATTAATGAACTAATTAAAATTTTAATTGCCCAGTCATCATCCACCTCATGCCTAGTCAATGATTAGTCAGTAGCGAGTCAACATCCATGTCATCACCACATGTCATGTTGTGATTGGATATCATATTTTCCACATGTCACCACCCAATTGGTTGTAGGGTTTCCATGTGTCACCAATGCTTCTCTGCCATGTGTCACTTGGAGATGTGCCCAAAAAACTTAGGATAAGAGAAATATTATTAAAATAATATGGCGGGTTGGCGGGGTTATGTTAAGATAATTGGAGGGGTTGCGTTAAGATAATGAGGGTGTGCTGGAATTCAAAGGTGCATTGTGAGTTAGAAAAATTCTTGATATTTCTTTTTGCAATATCTCCATTGGACTTCTGGACAAAATTATGCATATCTTGGTCATATAGACTCATATTCCGATTCCGTGAAATGTGTGGTGAATATAATACCGAGGGCTATGCAATGAACTTATAAGAGTTCAAAATTTTTCTTCTTCCTCTATCATGTTTTTTATCATTCCAGGAGGGGGAAAATATATATGACCAATTTTTGGTCAACATAAACATGATCCATAAATTAAACAATAACAAATTACTCAAACCATGATCCTGTTGATTTTTCAATATACAATGTTTAAGAATGAAGTTAATTCCATTTTAAAATTTTACTTAAACCATAACCAATTATGTTGCAGCAACCAAGATCACAAGAAGAAACACCATGCACAAGAACACAAGAAGTATCCTAGGAAATTCTTCACAACAAGGGAAGAAAACCCATCCAAATCCTTTGCTATATTCTTCAAGAGAAAGACCTTCATCACCAAAAAAAACCTAACACACAAGAGAGTTCTTGCAAACCATAGAAGACTAGCGCCCAAGAGAGGTGCACACTTTTCCCAAGAAGATGTACTTGCTGAAATTTCCAAACTCGTACAAAAGATATGATTCCTCAATGGGGAATCTACCTTTACTTATATTAGATTTGACCTATCAATAGAAGTGTCTATTGGCACAATAGGGCCGACCTCTCTAACTCACAATATAATTAATAATAACTAGATTAATTATCTTTTACATTAATTATCAATTACATTAAGGTAGGGCTGACCTGTACCCTTTACATTACAATTAGGGTAATAGGCAGGTCTGACTCTTGAACAATATAGCAAGGGATCTCATACACCCACTAGTGCTCATCCACTAGGGGCACATCCATAGGGATTTCCATATCTCTATCTCGCTGCATTACACAATAGAACCACTCTCACTAGTGCTCAAACACTAGGATCACATTCCCTGTGCTCGTCCATAGGAATTTCCACTCAACAGATCTTCTTTCCCACTGCATTACACACGAGTCATCTGAAGTTCATCATATAAAATCTCTGCTCAGAGGAGGATAATACATCGTCTTCATCTCTGTCTTATGATGATGCACCTAGCTCTATGGGAATTCACACGTTCACCTTGTGCTCAACCATAGGCACGTCCAACTCAACATATCTCCTTTCTCACTGCATTACACAGAAGAATCATCTAGAGTTATTCTCAACTCTATGTAAGGAGGAGGCCATCACTATATTCCATTTCTATTTCAGATAGGAACCACACACCCATCTCATGGGATCTCTCTCAGGTTGACTCAATTAGTCCATGTCCTGGAGAATGTCTCACACAACTGTAATCATCAACACTCCCTCTCAGCTAGGGAGGAATTCTCCATCAAGCCAAGTCTCATACAAAAGTACTTTGAACTCTGTCTTGGCTGTAGTCATCAACACTCCCTCTCAACTAGGGAAGTATCCTTCACCAAGCTAATTTAGAGAAGATGTATGCAATCTGCTCATGTGTAGTAAGGTATTGTATGTGTACTATTTTCCTCTGCATCATGTCTCTGATATAGTGATATTTTATCTCAACGTGTTTCGATATATCATGAAATGCCTGGTTCTCAAAGAGATTTACACATAGCTTTGGTTGTCATCATAGAATCCATCTCATGATCAAGTAAATATGTTAGAAGTTTGTGAAGCCACATCGCTTCGCACACTCAATTCTATATACTATGCTTTTGTGGTACTCAAGGCCACAGAGCTTTGTTTCCTGCTGCACCAGGAAACCGTGATAAACTTCACATTAAAACAACAACTGGATGTGCTCTTCTGGTCCACTGTACTTTCTATCCATTCAACATATCCCTGCAAACTCAAGTCTACACTGGAGACATATCTCAAGCCATATCTAATTGTGCATCATATATATCTCAATACATGTTTCACTGTTGTTTGTCTCGACTGACTCATGGAATGACTAAGTACATTCACTACATAGAATGAATCAAGTCTGGTGTTAAGAAGATACATTAATGATCCAATCAGTTGTGGAACAATCTCGTCTGAATGATCATCATTCATTTTCTTCAAATTCATCACTATGGATTTTCATTCTGTCATATTGAACTTCTTTAATATTCCCATTGTATATTTTCCTTGACTCAGGAAAATCTCATCGGTCCTTTGTCATACTTCTTGTCCCAAGGAGTAGTGCATCATACTTATATCCTTCATCTCGAAATCAAAAGTCAAAGCTTACTTGTATCCAACAACAAGGTTTTCTGAATAAGTCATCAAAACTCAAGCTCTTGTCACCAACATTGTAGTAATATAGGTTTATATAAAAAATACTCTTGTTGAAACCCAAACTCATCAAGAATCCATCCATATGATATAGTCTCCAACTCATGGATGGTAGTATGGATGGAAGTGTATCGGGCTTACTGGATCAAGTGTCTCATTATAGACAATTCCCTATGTTTATGAGAATCCTCTGGCTATAGATCTTGCTTTATATTTCTCGACACTTCCATCAGATGCATGCTTGATCTTATAGATCCACTTGGAAGTCACCACAGACTTCCCTTCTGATCTCAGAACAATATCTTATACATCAATCTTTAAGATATACTGGTATTCTTCTGTTATGGAATCTTTCCATACATGTTCTCATGTTGCTTCTTCAAGATAAGGAGGCTCAGAATCAATGAATTGGCTCATAATAGAAGGATAGATTTGAAAGCTCTTTTGCTTTCTCAAGGTGTCCCTTGAGGGACTTGTATGTTTCTATTCCTTCTAGTAGATTTTTGTTGACCCTAGGCATGCCTTTTATGCCCTACTATAATATCTCTGGTCATATCATCTGGAGTAGATGAATTTGCTGGAATATTGTCTGTATTCCTCTGAACTGCTGAAGGTATTATCTCTTTCTTCCTTTTATTTTGTTTTGACTCCCTCCGAATCAAGTAACTCTCTTTGAAGTCTGAAGGAATGGAGTCTTCTTTTATTGTTTGTTATATCTTTTATGTCTTCTTGACCAGCATAATAATCAATCAAATAAGGTTTGGACTCCCATACTAGGGATAATGGTCCAAGTCTTGAGGGCTCCCATACTAGGGATAATACCCTTCATTTATTAAGAATGCAAATGACTATAAAATTATAGATCAAACGATTTACCTGGGTTTGTAGTCATGTTTAGTTCTGAGTTTTTTTTTAGAGGAAGTACTTCTCCTCTCTCTTATCTTCATTCTTTTGAGATGGATCTGGATCAATGTCAGTGGTGGAATCATATTGTCTTCCCTTCTTCCTGGTTGGACAATTTCTTGCATAGTGCCCATATTTTTCACATCTAAAGCACTGAATTTATGAAACATCTCTTCTTTGATTATGACCTGAGGTTGATGAAGACTTCTCATCTATGAATGTTTGCATGAAGTTTCTTTTGAATCTTCCTCCTTTCTTTGTTTGAAGTGAAAGAGCATGATTTTCATCAGTGGAGTCTTCCACTCCTCTATTTATAAGTCTAAGTTCTTCTTGAGTACAGTCTGTCCATAGACGATCGAAGGTTGGTAGACTTTATATTCCACTAATACTTTGAAGAAAAGGATCCCAATGTTTTGGAAGGTTGTTGAGAGTGGATAAGACAAATTATCTATCGGAAATGATTTCTCCAATGGCTTCTAGTTGTTCTTTAATATCTGATATATTCATAAAGAAGATAGCAACAGTATCACCTTTCATCATCTTGGTACTTTGAAGTTGGCTCTTCAAGGTAAGACGTATGAGGGTGTTGTCACTTTCAAACATTTCTTTTATTTATTCATACATTTCATAACCTGCCTTTAAGTTGGCAATGCAATGATCTCTTACTGAGTAGATGATTATTTTTATTTGCTTGACATATTCTTCCTTTCTTATACTCTTCTCTTCATCGATAGTTGTATCTGGTAAAGTTTTTGTTACCACATCCAAAAGGTCATGTTCTTCAAGGGTGACCTGAAGCCTTGATTTCCAGGAGCTGAAGTTGCTTGCTCCATCAAGCTTATCTTCTACTAAAGTTATGTTCTTCATTTGTTCGGATTTCTTCTCAAACTTTCGCCAACTGGACTTAGAAAACGTAATGATTAGGTTGGACTAGAACCTTAGATTTTGTTGGGATTATAACTGCGAAAAATCAACTTTGAGAGTGTCACAGGAATGCTTTTTGAGTTGAAATGTTTCTTCAAGAAGTTGTAGAAACTCTAAGATCAAGATTTTGCAGAAAATTTCGGCACCCTAGAAACCTTAGGGCCAAAAACTCAAAATCCTCAGAATTTTATTTTGAAGGTCTCTAGGGATGCGATAAGGAAGGCCATACAACTTGGTCCAAGTTTTATCTTCAATGTCCACTTGTAAAGTGTTGAAAGACATGATTAAGTGAGGGTCATACAAATTTATGCAGAAACCCTAGAGGTCGTATGGAACTGCAGAAGGAGGATGATTTATCCTTTTAAATGCTTGTTCAAGGGTTCTTCAAGACCTATGCTCTGATACCATGTTTATTTTTCAATAGAAAGGGTTTAATCATAAAGTTAATTCCATTTTAACATTTTACTTAAAACATAACCAATTATGTTGCAACAACCAAGATCATAAGAAGAAACACCATGCACAAGAACACAAGAAGTATCCTGGAAAACCCTTCTCAACAAGGGAAGACAACCCAGCCAAATCCTTTTCTATATTCTTCAAGAGAAATACCTTCACCACCAAGAAAACCTAGCACACAAGAGGATTGTTGCAAACACTAGAAGACTAGCGCCCAAGAGAGGTGTGCACTTTTCCCAAGAAGATGTACTTGCTGAAATTTCCTAACTCACACAAAAGATATGATTCCTCAATGGGGAATCTACCTTTACTTATATTAGACTTGACCTGTCAACATAAGTGTCTATTGGCACAACATGGCTGACCTCTCTAGCTCACAATATAATTAATAATAACTAGATTAATTATCTTTTACATTAATTATCAATTAAATTAAGGTGGTGCCGACCTTTACCCTTTACATTGAAATTAGGGTAACGAGAAGGTCTGACTCTTGAACAATATATCAAGGGATCTCATACACCCACTAGTGCTCAACCACTAGGGGCACATCCATAGGGAGGTCCATATCTCTATCTCACCGCATTACACAAGAGAACCACTCTCACTAGTGCTTAGCCACTAGGATCACGTTCACCTGTGCTCATCCACAACCACGTCCACTCAACATATCTTCTTTCCCACTGCATTACACAGGAGATTCATTTGTATTTCATCATCTCAACTCTCTACTCAGAGGAGGCTAATATATCGTCTTCATATTTGTCTCATGACGATGCACCCAACACTATAGGAATTCACACGTTCACCTTGTGCTCAATCACATGCACGTCCAAATCAACAGATCTCCTTTCTCACTGTGTTACACAGAAGAATCATCTGGAGTTCTTCTCAACTCTCTATAAGGAGGAGGCCATCACTATGTTCCAGTTCTATCTCAGATAGGAACCACACACCCATCTCAGGGGCTCTCTCTTAGGTCGACTCAATCAGTCTGTGTCCTAGAGAATGTCTCACACAGCTGTAATCATCAAAATATCCTAATAAAAATCCTATTATTTCTTTACAACAAAGCAGGGAGTAGCCACCTTGTGGCTCCATCTTATTTTGAATATCATTTTTGTAAATTCAAACTATGAGAAACATGATATATATTGTAATTATTCTCTTTGATGCATTTAATGTGACAATTTTCTTATTAGTGTTTTCCTCTGCCAGGGACTATAGTTTTCACTTTGTGGTCAATGAAGATTGACTTCATATTACTGAAACCGATTTTTAGAAGTTATGATATGGTTTGTAAAAAAATCTTTTTAATTTGAATTTTTTGAAAGTTAAAATTTTCATTTTTTTTTTAATTTCATCACTCTAATTGTTCATTGGTCTAAATAGTGTGAAAAGACTTAAATAGTCCTGGTGTATGTGTTTATTTTTCTTATATTTGTTAGACTAAAAAACTATTTTAAAAAAATTAAAATTTGAAAAATATTATACTTCAACACATAACTAAACCATCGATTATATTCATAAGCACCATTAAATATTTGTCAAAGCTCACTGTAAATGATTCTCTTCTTTTCTCACTGCAATCAATGTCGATGCCTCACTGCAAATGATGGTATTCTTTTCTCACTGCAATCAATGCCAACGCCTCACCACCAAATTCTCATCGCCTTACTGCCTAGACACCTCCTCACAATCTCGTTGCCTATGATTACACTACATTGAAGATGATAAAAATCCAATTGACTATTCCATCTAGAGACTCCTTGATTTTGGTTTCAACCTTCTGCAAAGCACTCTAAAAAGGCTAAAGAAAATTACAACCACTATAGTTGTGAGCACTAGGACTCTGATAATAATAACCACTTTGCAAGAATTCTTGATTATATCATTTGAATCCTTTGGATTCCTAATTATATCATTGATTTTCACTTTAATGACTTGCTTCTTACTATTAACAAAAACAAGGAATTCAGATCTTTGTTAGTAATAGTCATTTACATTGTAATTTTAAGGAGAAGGGTAACTACAACAATTAGCCTTAGTTTTTTGTAAAATTACAAGTCTAGTAATAGTTAATTGAGTTGTGATTTAACAATGCAAATAAACCAAGTTTCATAACAATTTTTGATAAGTTTATAGAGATATGGGAGAAGTTGCAAATTATGTTGGTTGAACTACTTGAGTCCAAATGTCAAGTGAGGAAACATCTCAAAAGAGAAAGAACTACTAATTATTAGAATGCAAAGACTTCTCAACAATCAATACAATAGTAATGGTGTCTTATGTAATAAATAATTGCAAAGGCATTAAAAGAAAACCTAATTATTATTTGTAATTGTATAACAGGTGGGAACTCATAGCCAAGAGAATTATAGGAAGAAGCGATAAAAAAATAAAGAATCATTGGAATACCCACTTGAGAAAGAAAGTGAGCAGAAACAGATCTGGTGACTATATTTGCAATAAAGGAAATGTTGTATAAACATCAACGAGTGAAATATGGCCAGAGAGATAGGGGTTGAAACACTACCTTTTATTCATACCAGTGCACACTCTAGCAACACTATAATAACCCTTCAATATTTAGACATATGCTTCATATTATGCTATCAATGTAGTCCTCACTCAACATGGAAATTCATTGGCCTATCACAGTTAGACAATTCTATGCAGTTTGTAGGTACCACCTATGACAAGGAGTTGTACTTCATTATGTAGGATTATCATAAGTGGAAGCATTCCACTCTAGGGAATGAGATGTGATGATGTGGGTGGCATCGAACATGTATTTTTACACAGGTCTAAGTGTCTAGGTGTGTGGAAATCATCCAAAACCTTCTACCTTGAGACTTTGCTTTAATTAAAGGAATGATTAAAGTAAAGTTCTTTTATTAGTGAGTTGAGTTTTATTTAAGGAAATTCTTTAATTAGAATTAGTGAATTAAATAATAGCCATTGATGCTAAGTGAGGTGAGAAGTAATCTCAAACATCAATCACTTTCGAGATTAGGGTTAGGTCATAACTTAATATTATAAAAGCAAGGCTAGGGTGAAGGTGTAAGACACTTATATGACACATCATGAGATTGTTTGATATGGAGAGAAGAGAAGGAATTTTGCCCAGGAGGATTGGATCACGAAGGACTGTGATTCAAAGAGATCTTGGATAGGTGGAGGAATTTTATCTATATATCTATGCCAAAGGAAGCAAGAACAAGTGTGAAGTAGAAGGATTGACCGCTACAAAAAGTTCGGGTATTTTGGTACAAGTCATGCAATCAGTGCGAGTTTTAGTGTATAGGTCATGCATATAGCTTGAGTATTCTATTACAGGATGCACAAAGAGTGCAAGTATTACCGTATAGGTCTCGATGTAGCTGTTAGGTACCTAATATTGCAGAAAATACTAGCAGAACAACACAATATAGAGAGTCACAACACCCAAAATGATACCTTTACTGATAGAAATCCAAGTTCACTTACCTCTTCGAGGGGGAAACCTCCAGTAGAGCAGAGGTCTATTACAAAATTTCTCAAGACAAGACTTTCTCATGACTTCTACTCCTATTTGTACTAATTATATTTTCTAAAGAACATCCTAGAGGAAGATATTTCTAGAAGTGTAAGCTTCTATAAATTCTTCATACATTAAACTTGTTCACATTATTAAATAGTCCTTATTAACTAATGCCAACCTTTATTACATGGAAAATATTTTTCTACATACGTGAGGGGTTAAGGAGGTTAGGTCCCTAAAATTCCCTTCCCCTTGAAGAACAACCTTGTCCTCAAGGCTTGAGATGAGGAAATTATTTCAGAATGGTAGTCAAATCCTAGGTGGCATATTCTGGAGTTGCATCTTTCCACTGAACTAACACTTCCTTGATGGTGCACTGATGAAGAAAACACTCTCATTGGTCCAAGATTGTTTGTGGCTACAACCAAATGGAACCTTCTTCATCCAACTCATGGATATTTTCTTGATTATATCACTTAGTTCCACTCACTTTTTTTAAGCATGAGACATGAAAAATAGGATGGAGCTTAGAATGGCTGGGAAAATCTAACTGGTATTCCACATTCCCCACTCGCATGATAATTATGTAAGGACCATAAAATTTGGGGGAAATTTTATGATAGTGTTCATATTTGAGTGAAGTCTTCTTATAAGGTTGCAGATGAAGAAACACCTGGTCCTCTTTAGTGAATTGATGTTTGGAACAAACCTGATCTACTTGTTGCTTCATGCAATTCTGAGCCATAACCAAATTTCTTTGAGGGTATGAAGAATGGCTGCTTGGACTGTAAGAGTGTCGTCAACCTCCTAAACCTTGGAGACACCTGAAATATATGAGAGAAACAATGGTGGATTTTTCCCATAGACTACTTCAAAAGGAGTCATGCGAGTGGAAATATGGTAAGATGTGTTGTACCACAATTCAACTAGGGGTAACCAATGATCCCACTAAAAAAAACCACAAATATATTTCCAAAAGCTTGTTGATTGCCTCAGTTTATCCACCAGTCTGGGGATGATAGGCAGTGCTGAGATGTAATTGGGTTCCCTAGAGCCTAAATAATTCTTGCCAAAAATTTCTAGTAAAAGTTGGATATCGATCAGATACGATAGAGTGAGGTATGCTATGGAGTTTGAATATATTATCCATAAAAAAATGAGCGACTGTGGATGTGGTGAACGAGTGTTGAAGAGAACATAAATGAGAATGTTTGGAAAGATAATCTACTACAACCATGATGACTGAATTATTATCCAATTTAGATAATCCAACAACGAAATCCATATAAATATCCCTCCAAAGAGAAGGGGGAATCAAAAGTAGTTGGAGTGTGCCTGGAGCTTTGACTATTTATCCCTTTTGCGTTGACAAGTATCACATTCAACCATAAATGTGTATATGTCCTATTTCATACTATCCTAGAAAAAAGAACGTTTGACCCTTTCATAGGTTTTGGTAAACCCTAAATACTTAGTTGTGGGTGAAGCATGCAACTCAGAAAGCACCATGGATTTAAGGTTCAACTATTTGCTTAAATATAGGTGACCTTTATAGCGAAGCTCTTCATTATGCCAAGAGTACCCTGGAGAAGTTTGAGGATCCTGTTGCAATTTTTGGATCAAGCTAGAAAGTGTGGGGTATTGCAACCATTCATGGTGAATGGCTTGAAGCCAGTCTGCTACAATGAATGAGAGGGAAAATAGTGACCCTTCGTCTTCATATTTCCTTGAAAGAGCATCAAGAACCAAATTTTATTTTCCCTTTTTGTAGGTGATCTCATAATCATATCCAAATGACTTGGTCACCCATTTTTGTTGCTCTAGTATTGAAATTATTTGTTCCAGAAAATACTTAAGGCTATGATGATTAACTTTAATTTGGAAGCGTTTCCCCAATAGAGAAGGACGCTAGAGATCCACTGCATGCAAAATATCCAACATTTCCTTTTCTTAGGTTGATTGGTCCAAATGTCACTCCGATAGTTGTTTTCTAGTGAAAGACAAAGGTCTACCATTTTGTATGACCACTGCCCCAATTCATTTCTCCGATGCATCGCATTCCAGGAAAAATTCTTGGTGAAGTCGGATAGTTTCAAGATAGGGGTTGTGCACATAACATCTTTCAAGGCTTGGAAGAAGTGACCAACTGTTGGATTCCAATTGAAAGGATTATTTTTAAGGAGAGTAAAGAGAGGAGCTGCAATTTTTCCATAATCCGAAACAAATTTGCGATAATATCCCATTAAACCCAAGAAACCACATCAGATTTTAAGAGTTTTAGGGTGAGGCCAATCCTGCATAGGTTCAATTTTCTTAGGATCCACCCTTACACCATCATTTCCTACAATATGAACTAGGTACTCAACTTCATAGGTTCCAAAAGCACATTTAGATTGTTTGAGAAATGGTTTGTATTTAGACAATAGATGGAGAAATTGATCCACATGGGTGAGTTGGGATTGGCAATTTTTACCATAGATGAGAATATAAACAAAGAAAACTAAGACAAATTGATGAAGGAAAGGATAGAAGACATGATTCATGAGACTTTGAAGAGTGGAGGGGTAATTAAAAAGGACAAAAGGCATGACCAAGAACTCGTAGTGACTGTCATGAGTTATAAAGGCAGTCTTGGGGATGCATTCCTTTTTCATATGTATATGGAGGTAGCCAAAACAAAGATCAATTTTAGTAAAGTATTGAGCACCACTCAATTCATCCAATAGGTCATCAATGACATGATTTAGAAATTTGTCCTTAATTGTGAGTTTGTTGAGGGAAAAAAAATTGGGACACATGCACCAAGTCCCTTCTTTCTTGAGTATCATGACCATAGAAGAAGAACAAGGGTTGGTACTAGGATGAATAACACCCACTTCGAGAAATTCTTGAATTTTTTTCTCAATTTCATTCTTTTGGGCAAAGTGACGACGATAAGGGCGAACATTGGGAGGAAGATTTCCCAGTACGAGACAAATGGAATGATCATGGATTCCACGGGAAGGGGGAAGGCCATGGGGAGTGGTAAAAACAACATGGTGTCAAGAGAGTACATATTGGAGGTATATATGCACAAAGGGTGTTTCAATGGATTGAATGGAATGGAGTTGGGAAATGTCACATACCCACTAAGGAAAACAATTTTTTTTGTCGAATTCTCGAGGATCAGAATCTCCAAAATACCAACGAGGGTCTTAGCATAGGCTAGTTCCTTCCTTGTCCATCTCCATGTGATCATGGGTCATGACCACAGGCCGAACAAGTATGGCGTTCTTTTTCTCTTCGCGACTCAGCACTACCAGAGCATCGAGTCTTTCGACTCTGCAAACCCCAACACGGCAAAGCACCAAACCCTGACAGGGCTAGCAAGTGGCAGGTTTCCCCCTTGGGGTCTTGTCCACATGACCCTGTCCTGTGTCTACATGCTTAATCCAGCTAAGCACTTATTGAATTTTCGTGATTCAGGGAAATGCGATGCATGACTTCCCTTTGACACTTTTCGCTACTCGCAACCTCGTAGGTTGAAGTGTCGAGCTCTCGTGCTCTTCTTCTCTGAAATCCTGAGACGCAAAAGTCAACAATGGTTGACTTCCTCTTCACACTTTTCACAACTTGCAACCTTATGAGTTGGAGCGTTGAGCCTTCGTGCTCATATCTTGCGAATCCCCGAGACGCGAAAAGTCAACAGAGTGTTGAATCCTTTTCAGGCGATGCATGCCCACCTATCAATCATGCAGGCCCCACCTGATGGATGTGCCACGTGTTCTCATGAGCCTTGAATCTCGACACTTCATGACTTCTACGGTCGAAAGTGACCCCTTCCAACCTCCGAACCCCCTAACTTCCGATATACGATATCACCACGGAGTTATGATCCAACGGTCCTCCCATTGCTGGATCCAACGGGTAAGATTTTTCTCCTCACCACTTCGCACTTTGTGACTTCGTGAGTTGGAGCACCCAACTCTTGCGCTCTCTTCTTGCGAAACCCTGAGATGTGAGATCCCGAACTCAGACCTCTTTGGGATTGCACCGATCCTAACCGCCTTGCAACTCTGTAAGATCCAACGGCTATCGGCTGTTCGCCACTTCTATCTTGAAGTGTCTCCACCATCCATACGACTTCTCCCATGGTTGCTTCTATGACTTAACTCCCTCGCAACATACTGCAATCCAACAACCCACGACAATTCGACACTTCTCCACGAAATCTCTCCGTCGTCCATTTTTTCTCTCTTCTGCGCGCGTCTGGACGTACTTTTTCGATGACCCAGATCTATTTCGCTCCAGCTGATCTAATGGTAGTTGTAGCTCTTCCTTGAACATGCGCTTCTCTTCCTTCTCCTTGGAATATTTATTAAGTATCAAAGGTCTCAACCTTTGCTTCTCCTTTGTGACCTTTGTAGCTAAGGCTCTGTGCACAAAATGGCACTATCCTTCTTGAGCTTCTCTTCTCTAAAACCATGAAAGATTTCCTCGACCTCTGTGATTCCTATAGGGTCTATGTACACGACAAGGTGTTGCATGTCCTCCTAAGATGGATGGCTGTGATTCTATCATGACTTCACCACCCGCGAAGTCGAAAGACTTCCCTCTATGACTCCCGATGTCTGAATCCCTGATATGGGTGATTTCTCGACACGTGTCCTCCCTCCAACGGACAGCTCATGTTCTCTCACGACTTTTCCACTCGCAAGGGCTAGGCGCTCACCTCTGTGAGTCCCGGTGCCCGAATCTCTGAGATGAATGATTCTACGATACGCGTCCTCCCACAGATGGACGGCTCAAATCCCCTTTTTCTATTTTGGGATTTCTGATGTTGAGTGCCCGGACTCTCGTCCTATGGACTCCCGAATTCCTGAATGCTGAAATCCTGATATGAACTCCTTCTCAAAACTTTCGTCCCTGCTGTTCTTCGTGAGAGGTTTAAACCTCATGCAACTCTCGACAGATCCAACGTCTGTCAGCTATTTAGACCAAGATCTGACGGCTCAGACTTTTCTCTCCATTGCGCCATTCCAAAGCTTCCTGGACATGAATTCCACAGTCTAGATTCTTTCACGGACCTTGGGGATCTACGGTCCCGATTTCTTCACTACTCACGAAGATAAAGGAAAAAGGGTTAAGGAATTTAACACCCTCGTTTATTCCTTCAATCTAATGATCATGAATGACCGTAGATCTTCTGACAGGATCTCATTCGTTGATCGATACTTATTCTTCGAATCCTCAAGGGATTATGTGACTTCTGCGCCTCTGCAGAGTCTTTGCACACAAAGCACTACCTCTTCTAAGATTTTCAAAAAGGGTGTTTCTATGGGGATATTTATCCAGGGTATCACCTAAGACAAATGAGGGTATAGATTTCCCGAGAAACGACTTGAATTATGAATTGATTCACTGTGCGTATATACATATAAATCTATTTATAAACATAAGCCATACGTGGCCCTTCCATTATAATCATGCAACCACCATTTCTGAATCAAAACACTACACATGCAGTCTTATACTGAAACTATTCATAAAACTGCACAGACTATGAGCATATATGTTAGCATATAAATTTCAAGATGCAAGATGTAAAACACTTATCAGAAATAACACCAGAAGTGAGTGCAACTGCTGAGAGGGGTGCTTGTTTCCACCCAACCATAGGCTCAATGATTCCGATAGGATTTACCACTAGCCACCCCCGAGATGAGACCATGATGCTTCGAGACTGTGTCTCTATTTTCCAGTGACTGAGAACGAGGGTTACTCTCCCCCTTCTTTGCTATCACTCACTCTATATTTTCCAGAGTTATCTTCCTTCCCTTGCGTCTTCCCCCTTCTCGCTTCTCCCTCACACCTTTTTCCTCTTGCGAGGTTGTGTGTGGCACGATTTCCCTCGCACTGGTCATGCCTGACGGCTCTATGGATGGGTGGTTCACCCCCCCCCATATCCCTCATTACTCATGAGGAGCCATTTACCTACCAATCCTGGTGAGTCATTTAAGTCATGGCCAGCGAGCCGCTCTTGGTTCTCTAGGCCAGTGAAGTCCAAATACGGTATTGGTTTCGG
>JZKD02S0703161.1:91344-118170 GCA_000966675.3 Picea glauca | reverse complement strand
GCATTGTACAATGGGTACCTAACATGGCCTTTGTTGCCGGGACCCATTCATCAGGTACACCCTAGTAGTGTTCAGGGGGGGTATTGGAGATATTACACACTCACATATAATTATTTTCCTAAGTTTTACACTCCAATGTTGAGAACGATTCCTTATATGAGAATATTCTCTCTAGAGAATATTTCCCTACAAAATAGGACGTTCCTCTTCAGTTAAGAGTCAATTACACTCAATTAGACTAGTGGAAGACACTCATGCATGGAAACCTTGGTTTTATCACCAGGAGTTGCATGTATCTCTCTCACTTCCACACATGTGTCTCAATCAACTTATGATTGCATGAATCAGTTAACTAGGACTAGGTGGAAATTCACTCCAGTGTCTGTCAGTGAGTGTCTAGATCTCTCTAGATCACTACTATGCTACATTAGTTTCTCATGTAGCTTATATCTAATGTAAATTATTCACTATTTGAGTGTGGAATACGATTAATGAGAATTCTTCTATTCTTTCTCTCCTTCTTATTCTTTCTCAATTTCTCTCTACAAATGTGTGTAGTATTTTCTAGC
This sequence comes from Picea glauca, assembly GCA_000966675.3. Lineage (NCBI taxonomy): Eukaryota > Viridiplantae > Streptophyta > Pinopsida > Pinales > Pinaceae > Picea > Picea glauca. The sequence goes on along the minus strand of JZKD02S0703161.1, from coordinate 117,601 downwards.
TAGATCTATTTTGTGTAGGCTCAACACATTTACAACATTGGCATATATATTTTTTGAAAAAAATCCTACAATGGTGCATAATTGTTTTATTTAACCCTGTCACGGTGTGGTCTATTATCCGATGCATCGGTGCGTCCAGTGTTACATAGGGAATTGATTTTTTTTATTTTTAAATAACCCTAACACGGTGCTCCCTTAGGAGCAACGGTGTGCATTGGTGTGTCAGTACACTATGGAGCACACCGACGTATGTTTTTTGAAATAATCTTACAATGGTGCGTACATTTTTTTATTTAACCATGTCACTGTGCACTCTACTATTAGAGGCACTGATGCGTCCATTTTTAACAAGTGAATCATTTATATTTTTTTTTAAATAACCCCATAGAAGTGTGTCTGTTTAGAGAACGTGTGCTTACCGATGCGTCAATATACCATAGAGCGTACCAGAGTATATTTTTCGAAATAATCCTACGATGGTGCATATTTTTTTTTTATTTAATCATGTCACAATGCAGTTATTAATGCAACACCCTAGTGTGTTGGAGTGTTATAGATGCACCGATGCGGTTTCTTTTAAATACACACACCGTTATGCTTTAAAATTTATCGAAATTTTTATTTTCCAGTAATATAGATTAAAATTTTGCTAGACTGAGCATGTTGTAGACTCAAGGATTTGGTGAACTCCCAACTATATTATAAATGGGCAATGATTATGGTTTAGGATTTCGAGAGACAATTATGATTGAAGACAAGATCAAGGTTATGATAATTGATGGCGAGATCACGTAGGTTATGATCATTGACAGAGAGATCACACAGGTTATGATCATTGACGACGAGATCACGCAGTTTATGATCATTAATGAAGAGATCACATAAGTTATGATCATTGACAGTGAGATCATGTAGGTTATGATCATTGAAGATCATGCAAGCTGGTTGTGATCATTGATGATGAGATCACACAAGGTTATAATCATTGATGACCATGATGGAAATATGGGAAGGGAGATCCAGACGGTAGTAGGCACCCATGGAGCAAGGTTCCCATCATGGAAATCATGGTCATAAGAACTTAAATTGTCATCATAATCACACACAATTGTGAATTTACAACTAATATAGATTAGAATTTTTCTACACAACCCGTTAGTTGGGAGTTCACCAAATACTTGAGTCTACAACATGCTTCAGGTGATTATAGATTAGAATTTTGAGAGACTACCCATACTTGAGACTCAAGTCTTTAAAACTCAAATTCCTATACTTTAGACTCAAGTCTTTAGAGATGAAATTCCTATACTTTAGAATGAGGTTCTTTACAGCTGAAATGCAAACAAAAAAATTCACAGAAACGGATAGGAAACAAATCCATCTCCCTCTCCCTAGCCTTCAAATATCATACAACAATGTACATGTCTACCCTCTTCTCCTATTGCTCTCTCAACCAACGTCTCTACATGATTAATAATATGGCCCATAAATTTTTTTAATTTAACCCTTTTACGGTGCGCTAAATAATTAGTTGCACCGATGCATCATTATTTACGTAGTGCACTGGAGTATTTTTTTCAAAAACCTTACCATGGTGTGCCATTGTTTGGGAGAAATCATCCACACTGGTGCAATTGTTTAAGTAGCGCACCATGGTATATAAATTTTTTAAAAATATCATGGCCACAATGCACAATTTTAAAGAGCAATTGTGTGCCCTGGTGCGTCATTATTTCTGTAGCACACCAGAGTATTTTTGTTTGTTTGAAATAACCCTACTACAGTGCATTAGTTTTGCGGGCATCACTGCATCAGTTGTATAAAATGCACCAATGCATTATATATTTATAAACACACTGTACAAAAACATCAACTAAAACCTCTGCCCACTCGCCTCTGCTATAAACATTTTTTTTGTCTATTTTAATAGAGGCATCCATAAAAATCTCTGTTAGAGGGTCTTTTCCTTATATTGTATAGGTTGTGCAGAAAAACACAAGTATCATCATACAGGTCACATGGTTAGCGCAGGTCAACATGAGAAGATACTGTATAGGTCAGTATATGGGTAGTTTCAACAACATGTTATTTCCAGGTAAGTTTATTAGGTCTACGAGATGGCATCAACATCATTGAGGATTGAACACAGATTGGATGGAGCATCCAAATTCCTATCTTGGAAAACAAGAGTAACTTTGGTGTTAAAGGAGTATGACCTTTGGGAGTTAGTGGAAAAATAAATTTTTCCATTGATAGATCTGACAACTTTGGAAGTTCACGAGAAGAAGGATATCAAAGTAGAGAGGGTCATCTTGAATTCAGTGAAGGATCATCTAATTCCTCACCTATCCAAGAAGAATGTTTCCAAATATATGTTTGATGTCTTTGTAGGTTTATTCCAAATAACTAACATGAATAAGAAGATGGTATTAAGAAATGAACTCAGATCTATGCAGATGTTTATATCTGACAATGTTATCAACTATTTTATGAGGATCACTCAGTTACATGATCAACTTGCATCCATGGGGGAGAAAAATGAGGACATAATGATCATGAATGTGGCATTGAATAGTCTTCACAAGTCATGGGAACCATCTTTCAAGGGATTCTGCACTCAGGAACATCTTCAAGATTTGTAGAGGATTTGGGATGATTACATCCAAGAAGAGACTTGGGATAATTCTAAGAGAAACAAGTAGAGAAGTAGTGATGAGAACTTGACCCTTATTAGTAAGACAAGGAAGGGAAAAGGAAAGAGTTCTAGCAAGAACGGTAACAATGATGGAGGATCATCACAACCAGGGAAGAAGAAGGAAATGAGTAAAATCAAGTGCTTCTCATGTCATAATAATGGACATTATGCATATCGATGTCAAGAGAAGAAGAAGGGTAAAGGAAAGACGCAAACAAAAACATCAAAAGAGACAACTAGATGAGTTTGCAACAAATTTTGAGAAGCATTTCTCACTAATTTCTTGTATTTCTATGAGCACACCCACCAGGAGTGCATGGTACTTAGACAATGGTGTATCTCATCATATGACAGAAGCACAAGAGTTGTTTAGTATTATGACAGAGAGGGAATCCAGTGTTCATGTGTATCTTGGTGATGATGCCATGTATGTAGTGAAGGGAAAGGTAATAGTTACGTTCCAGCTTGATTTAGGAGGTTCATTGGATGCCCATAATGTGCTTTATGTACCAAGTTTGAAGAATAATTTGCTCTCAGTCTTAGCAATGGAGGACATGGGTTCGTCCATTACTTTTCAGAGTGGGAGAGTACTCATTCATCCAAATAATGCTAGCCCATACATAGCAGTGGTTGTTGTGGTTAGAGAGGGAACTTTATACAGGTTGCAGGGAAAACTTGTTCAGGCTTTGGTAAATGAAAATGACATCCTATGTGAGTTATGGTACAAGAGGTTGGGAAACCTACACTACAGGAAAATTTCGATTCTAAGGGGAATTGTTATAGGTCTTCCAGATTTCAATATTGAGAAGCAAGGAGTGTGTAGAGGGTGTGCCCTTGGAAATAATGCCAAGGCTGTGTTTCCTAGCAGCGAGAGTAGGTCCAAGGGAATATTGGATCTTATCAATTTAGATGTGAGTGGGTCAATGTTAGTAGCATCACTACATGGATCGTCATACTATGTGATATTTATTGATGACTTTTCTAGGAAAACTTGGATCTTCTTCATGAATACCAAGGATGAGGTCTTCAAATTGTTGGGATTGAGGTGAATCCTAACTTGTACTTCATACTTGTTGGGATAGATCCACTCATCTTGGTTCTGTACATTTATGATTTGTTTCTCATAGGTGAATAAGAGATTATTGCAAGGTGTAAAGTATATTTAGCTACAGAGTTTGAGATGAAGGACATTGTCTTGATACATTATTTCTTGGGGTTAGAGGCATGGAAGGTATCAGGAGAGATCTTCCTTAGAAAAGGGAAGTAAGAAGTTGAGATCTTAAGGAGATTCAATATGGATGACTGTAGACCAATGGCTACACTTATGGTTACCAATCTAAAAAAGGTTATCACTTCATATTTATAGTTGGTGGATCCCAGGATATATAGAAAACTGATAGGGTCCTTGATGTATTTGGTCAATACTAGGCCAAATATATGTTTTGTTGTGAACGCCTTACAAAAATTCATGGTGTAGCCAAGGTAAGTGCATTGGATATCAATGAAGCATGCACTTAGGTACTTGAGAGGTACAATTGAGTATGGATTGAGCTATCTTGGAGGAGATGGATTGGATTTGTAGGGATACTTGAACTCAGATTGGGTAGGGAGTGTAGTATATAGAAAGAGCACCTCGGGGTGCTGCTTTAGCTTGGGACAAATATTGATTACTTGGTTCAGTAAAATTTATAGTGGCAAAACACCTTCGTCATTCTCGTAGAATGCAGGTTTTACCCCTTGAACTACCAGAAGTATCACAACCTGAACATTTAGACATTGAGACTCCACAACCCGAACTTATAACACTTGAAAATACAAAAAAATTTGAATCAATAGAAGAATCTAAGGTAGTACAAACTTAGACTTTAGAACTTGAGGAACCTGATATTGAAAGCACATAAATTGTTGATCCTGGACTTTTTGATCCTGAACTTGTTGAACCTAAAATACTTGAGAATTTTCCACTATCACTAAGTTTAGTTTCAACACCTTCACTTTCTAGTCCTCATCAAGAGTTTCATTCACCAAGTTCCATATCTATCCCATCACCCATAACTCCTCAAAATTGTATTGTCTCCGACAGGTTGGAATTAAATCCTATACAAGTTAACTCTCATGAGTTTGTCTCTGTAGAGGCCGATATCATTACTGTAGAAGATATCTCAGAAGAGAGCTATCTACATTTTAATCCACCTATAAATGACTTATAAGGACCTATTCTTATCCAATTACCTACACCAATTATATCTCTGTGGCGTGACAACGCTTGGTATCAATCCTTAATTGTTGATAATCAAACTCCATTTTTATGTACACCATTGTATTTTTTCATTGCATCCACCATGGATTAGTCGACATCTACAACATCTATATTAGGAAGTACTAAAACACAAACTTTACCTTTTACTATAGGTGGAAATTTTGTACACAATGGATCTAGCATATCTTATGATTTTGGTGGACCTGCCATACCTCCTGGGTATCAATCACTCAACGAAACATTTTCTGGAGCTTCGACCAATGCCTAAATTTTTCATTATCCTCCTTGGTCAACTGGTATGCCTAGTTTGTCTAGTATGTCTATTCCAAGTATGGTACACACCTCACAAACTAATGTTGTTCCTTGATCTACTCAACAACCTAGTTTGATGAGTGGGATAAATGTTCCAATTCCATTGTTTGTAGGACCATACTTCTATTTGATCGTTAGTCAACCATCTGTGGGGATATCTATGTCTTTGGTTGTCATTAAATCTACTGTAGGATCTGTTCCTACTGGGGGGAAACCTTTTGTAGGGACATTTTTTCCTGCTGGGGGGAAGCCTTTTGCAGGGCCATCTTTTTCTGTTTGGGGAAAACATTCGTTAACTGGGATGATCCTCCTTTTGGATAACCAACTCCTATTGGGAGTTACCCTTCCGAAATTGATCCCCATTTTGGTCAACAACCCCCTCTTGGGAAACAACTTCCTCTTGGTAAAAAACCTCCTCTTGGTCAACAATTTCCTCTTGGTCAACATCCTCCTAGTAGTCAACAAATTCCTATTGGTCAAAAACCTCCTATTGGTCAACAACCTTCTATAGTAAATCCCACTGGTACTCAAATATTTAGTGGTGCTTCATTCCCTAGAATGGAAAACACTCCATCAAATTTACCCGAAACTGGTGGGGCTAGTGGAACTCAAGTGCCTATTGGCCAAAATTTCCACACACATACTCCTACTACTAGTCCACCATCAACTATGGGGCCACCCTTTAAGATTTATCATCCTAGTGGAACTCAGATGCCTGTAGCACATGCGTACCCTCAACAAGGATACCCTCCTCTTCCAAGGTATAATCCTTACGCTGCTTACCAATATCCCACATTTCAACAACCTGTGTTTAATCGACAGTTACCATTCCTGGAAACATTAGACTTACCCAACCTATTGCAGCTAGTGAATGATCCTATTTTTCATTCTCCTTTTTGGTCGCCTGTCCTTGCCAAGTTACCAAGTCATATTTGAAAATTCGATGGGAAACCTGGAGAAGACCCATCAAATTATGTCATGAATTATCATTTATGGTGTTCTTCAAACTCCTTGAATGATGATTCTATCCGTTTACGTATTTTCCAGCAGACTCTTATTGGGAGTGCTGCTAAATGGTACATAGAATTACAACGAGGAACATTTCAAGACTTTAATTCGTTGGAAATATATTTTTTGACTCACTTCCAACTTCCTATTCGTTATGAAACTAGTACCGAACTTTTAACTTCATTACGACAATCGACATCGACTCATATTTCTGATCATATACATGAATGGAGATGATGACGTTATCTGATTAAGGCCAGTATACTAGACCAATTGTTGACAGATTGGTTTACTAAGTCATTACTACCTCCTATTTCTCACAATGTCGCTATGGGTGGCATTGTAACCGAGGAGAAAGCTATCGCTCGTGCTTAGTCTTTGGACCTTGTATAATCACAATCTAACATGTTATATGATTTGATTCTACAGGCTCCTCACCCATCGACTAATCCGAGTACTACACCTTTTATAGAATCCCATGCCGATGATAGTGTGGTTGGTTCTGTCACCCAAGAATTTTCAAGTAAACCTTCTGGTCAATCTAACCCTAAGGCTACTCCTACTACTACTGTTCAAAACAATACCCCTCCTCCTACTACTCCTGGTAAAACTTCTGATATTTGCGCGGTCTAGTCTACAACTACCGATAAATCTCAGCAACATAGAAGTAAGAAAAAGGGAAAAGACAAAGCTAAGAAAAATTCCCCACAACAAGAGAAACTAAAAACTCAACCTGTTGAGGATGCACAAAAACACAAGCCTAAATATCCTTGTCTCATTTGCAAAGAAGAGAATTATACTAAGGATTGTTCATTTCATGCTGACATTACTCATTTCCTTAAAGGAACTTCAACCATGCCCATCATTTTGAAAAATCCTTTCCCATCTCAGCAGATTCAAATGGTTTCCCAAGATCAACCCTTTGCCTCAGGAAGCTCTTATGTACTTATGTGTCAAGGAAATACTGAACAAGTTTTCGTGACAACATGAACCAAAGACTATTCTCCTTCCAATGGAAGTGTTGCAGATCAGACTTCTACCTCTACTCCTATATCTACATCTTCTTCACCTCCTACTGGTCCTCTCAAATTGATCGACTAAGTTCTGACACAGTGATCCAACCACCTCCAAAAGGTGTTGTTCGTAAGTGATATTTTAACCCGCACACATGAGCTACTCAAAACTACAATATTATAGAAGACTTTTCTTAAGCACCCTATGTGATGTCAACCCTCGAAGTCCTTCAGAATTTCCCTGCACAACAAAGATAATTGTTGTCAGCTATTGATGGAGTTGATCTGAGTGATGTGAATATGGTAGTTTTTTATTTCGAAACTCATCTTCCTAGACTTCCACACCAAATTGTTTTTCAAATCCAAGTTATTGTGCGAACTAAAACCCTTTTTTATACTGTTATTGATGAAGGAGCCTCGACTTGCGTAATGTATGTCAGTTGTTGGAAAGTTATCGGTTATCCTTCACTCAATCAATCAACTAATACATCAAAATCTTTTAATGGTAGAGGCTTTAAACCTTTCAGAGTACTCAATGCATTTCCAATCGAATTAGAAGGTAAAATCATTACTATTGAGGTTGAAGTGGTTGATGCACCCCTCGACTATAACCTTTTACTAGGCCATAGCTGGATTTATGCCATGTCCACTGTGGTTTCTACGTTATTCCATGTACTTCGTTTCCCTCATCAAGGAAAAATAGTCACGGTATACCAACTTTCCTACTTTAATTCTAATTCACACATTGGTAATGTTCCTTTGATAGAACACAACTCATTTTCTTACGAGGATGTTGGTGCTATTCTTTTAAAAGATTCATCACTAATGGGAACTTTTCCACTCCCTCCACCTGACATTTCTCCACCCCCACCACTTGAAATTCCTCTTCTGGTCGCTCAAATTAACATGATTTTGACTGGTTCTAGTAATTGCTTGGAATCATATGATTCTTGGGTAGTACTAAGTCCTACAAAATATGAACGCTATGACGACCGAATGTCGCTTAGCTCGGTTGAGTTGGATTATCAAGCCATCTAATCTACCAATGTGGCGAGTGTTGAGACTAATAATTGATTGAATCCTATTTTAGATGAATACTCTCAATCCTCTTGGATTATTTCTACTATATATTCTGATCCTTTTGATGATGATTTCCCTACCGATGAAAGTATCATGGATATTATTTCTTTGGAGGACACTCCATGAGATGATGGTCATCATCATTCCTCGTTTATCCCTAATCTTGAGACTATAAAGAGTCATTTAGAATCTTCATTTCCATATGATGAGTGTGCAGGACACATGGCAGGTTATGGATGCTAATGGAATAAAAAAGCTTCCTGGGACTCCAGATTGAGTCAGGGAGTGGATTGTATTTTGTTTGAGTATTTCATTTTATGCACATATGATATAAGATTGATTACAACATGATTTATGTATATGGATTATTGACACTATTTTTGTTAGTGGATGCAAGCTTGACGATGCTTGCTAATCCAAATCACATAAGGAGTAAAGGGACCATGCACATAAACCATACATTTGAGGGAAAGATGTGGTAGCGTCCCTGTCACAGCCTACTAGTACTCCCGCCATGGCCTAAACTATAGGTTAATGATTACCTAGTTCGAGAGGTCCACAATGTCATAAGGGAAGACTGAGAAAGTCGCTCACAAAGGTTTCTAAGGGGCACACAATAAGGCAAAATCCTTATTCCTTAGAAACCCTTAGTCTCTCACAAGGTCGATCGAATGGAGTGTTGACTTCAAGGGTCAGACAAACTTCCAAAACTAGCCAAAGGCAAGTGGTGCCCTTGGAGTACAGAGGTGCGTCTTGATGGGCACGTCACATAATTAAAACACGAGTCAATAAATCTAGGTGGCCTAGAAAACATTGAAATGGTTAGACCTTGTTAGAATAAAATAATAAATTAAATTGTAAATTATAAATTATAAATCCTAACAAGAGTCTAAGACTAAGTCTAAGACTAAGTCTAAGTCTAAATTTAAATAAAGGACTAAATGACTTATGACATAAGTTAAATGATTTGAGATATAATCATACTCTATAAAATGGGGAATTAAAAATTTAAAGGTTGGATAAGGTGCACATGTGTGCATGAAATTAATAAAAGAGATTTTTAAAATAAAAAGAAATAATAACTAGAGAAAATAAGTGTACATAGAATAGTATCTTGAGTCAAACCACCACTAAATATAACCAAAAGAAGACTCCTAATCCAACTCTAACTAAGATCTAGTTAGGAGACACTAATTAAATGAGAACTTGGGGAACAAAGGGACAACTAAGAGCGAAAATAGGAACACATTGGGGAATGTGAGGAAAATGGAATTTTAAAATAAAATAAAAAGGGTAATTACTTGTGCAACTTGGGGAGAGTGTGACAAATGTGTGGCTGAATAATATTAATTAAAATTTATTAAAAAGTTAATTACTTGTGCATGTGGACATGTGTCATTGAGAATTTACCTATAAAATAATTGGGGTAAAAGGGAAAAGGGATCTCACTTTGGATAGTATTGTTATGCTTCCAAAATTGGATTGTTTGTGTTTTACTTGTGAGAGTTGGGATTTCAAGCTTGAGATAGAGTGGGAGCTCTTCCTTGAGAGACAAGCTTGTGAGCTATTGTGTTCTAGTTTTTTGTTTGGCCCCTTGAGTGATCAGCAAGCGGGAGTAAGAAGATATCGCAAGACATTGAATGACTTCCTCAATTTTTCATCACCATCGATTCCAATATTTTATTTCTGGAATTTTATTGTAGCAATAGTAATTTGTAATTTAGAATTTGTATAATCGCTACAAGATTAAGTAGCAAATTCTGATGACTAAATTATTGTGAGCGCTGCCAAATTTAATTACTGCTTCTGAATTATATAAATTGTATGGGTTTTTAAAGTCATATGCAAATCGAAGAATTTAGAAATTATATAGTATCCGTCGGAGTTTTGTATTCGAATTTAGAAATTCGTAGGTTCATGTATAAATTATTTGTAATTCCAATTAGCTCGAAATTCCTATGATCTTTGTAACCTTAAGTGTCGATCCGAGAAGTAAATCTCCATATGGTTGTGTAGAATCGTTGCAATTTCCAATTTGAATTTGTGGATGTTGTACAATTAAAATGCAGTCTGTAATTAAAAGTTGGGTCTTGTACATAATCGTTGCAATTTCGAATTTGAGTTTATGGATGTTGTAGAATTAAAACACAGTTTGTAAATTAAAAGTTGGGTCTTGTACCATCAGTTACCAAATCGAAAATTTAGAAAATTTACGGGCACTTTATTTTTGAAGATCCAAAATTTGGTATCCTATGAACTTTATGAAATTTAATTGCAACCCTAGTCTAGAAAATCGTAGGGTCATTTAAAACAATATTGCCAATCTGCAATTATGGAATTTTCACTTGAATTGTTACAAAGATTAAATAGAAGAAACATATATAGGATTTTCGTTTTCGCTGTAAACTAATACAACCTGAAATTTTGAAGTTTGTTTCGTCAATGTAATTAAATTACAAGGTTCGGAGTTTGAACTTCGTTGGCCACTGTGAAATCTAACTACAAATCTAGATATAAATTTTTGCATGGTCAATTGGGAATTTTGGTAATCCCGAAAATTTAGTACCTCCTTCATCTCTGTAAGTTTAATTGAAATCCGAAGTTAATATTTTATTGGTCGCTAAATAATATTATTGCAACCTGTGAAATAAGTTTTGTTACAATTATAACATTTGTTTTCTTTTCTGGAAGTTAAAAATTGTAAAAATGCTATGGTATTAAATTGCAACTCGGAAGGAGTATCGTTATGACGGTCATGTATTCAAATGTAATTCTAAGAATAAAATTCACAGTAACTCTATAGCGTTCAATTGTTTCTCATTGTAATATTTGTCTGCTAAGAAATTCGAAAATAAAAAAGGTAATCCAAGAGTGTCTTAGGTTGGTGCTTTTAAAAAAAAGAGAAAATGCATTTAATTAAAAATTTAAACATTTATTATAGTAAAGAGGTTTTTAGTACCTCGTATAAAACTCTCTTTTTCTTGGATTGCTTCAATTTATAAGTGGCCAGAATATAAATTTTGATTATGTAATGGATTAGGAATATTATGATTAAACGGTACCGAAACTTAGTGATCAACTATATAAAGATATTCTAGAGTAATTTACGTTGGACCAATTTAATTAACTTTTGAAGAGACATTAAAATTTATGTTGAATGTATTTATGATTGATAAGACAGTTTGGGTCTTCGACCTTCCTATCAGGGTCCTTAGGAAAGGAAAATAATTATAACCTTGTTATATTAAAGGGTCCAACATGAAATTTTGTATGGCGGTCTTTCAGTTGAAAGGGAGTTCTCTTCTATGGTGGAAGACACTCCTACCTCAACTAAACATGGTGGTCGAAGACGTGTCATGGGAGCTATTGGAGGAACGGTTCCGAGAAAGATATTTGTCAGATGAATTAATTGAGTGTCATCTTAATGAGTTCAACGCCTTACGGAAGGGTAGTCGTACGGTGCTAGAGTATGAGGCAAGATTCATGGAGTTACTTATGTATGGTCCACATCTAAACACAGAGAAGTTAAAGGTCAACAAGTTTGTGTTCATCCTTAACTTCAACATTCATGCAAAGGTGAGGATTCTAATGCCTAAGAAGTTGCATGATGTAGTTTATAAGGCCCTCATAGCTGAGGAAGAGCTGAACAATGGGGGTTGGGGCATGACTCTTTCTAGATCGACTAGACAGACGACATCAGGAATGCAACAACATCAGACACCAGCCAGATAGACTTCTGGGCACCGAGATATGCCAAGAGGACCTATGTTCTCGACACCGAGATGAAAAAATCCTCATCATAGGACTCCTTACATAACATAACAACAACAACATCAACAGTTTAGGCATGTTCAATAGAAGATACCAGGATCACAGACTGTTAGGCCAACGACATCTACTTCAAGGACCAGGAGCACTGGACCATAGACTATATGCTGGACATGTGGAGTGCCACATTACCAACATGATTGTCCAATTGAGAAGGCCAGAGCAGTCAGATCATCTTGATCCACTATGGCTGGATATTTGGGCAAGACCCACATGATACATGCAATGGTGAAATATCACCAGACTGAGCACCAATCCACTATGCTCAAGACATTAGGTATGATTGTTAATCAAACTTTTAGTATTTTGATAGATCCAGGTGCTATATAGAGATTTATTTTGAGTGCAGCGCTAAAGAGAATTAAGGTAAAGGAAGTCGAGCAAGACGAGTTCAGATACGTAGAAATGGCATCGGGTGCCAAACATAAGGTTTGAGGGAAGGTTATGGACTGTAGCATTAACTTGGGTGAATTTGTAACTAAGGCCAACCTATACATCACGATATTAGGATCTTATGACATAGTGATAGGTATGGACTGGTTGGAATCACATGATGTGATAATTAACTACAAGATGAAATAATTAAGTTTGACGGATGATTTGGGACAAAGTAGAGTAATTATAGGAAGAAACTAGGGAGCGTCCTTGAGGTTTATTTCTTCCCTACAATTGCAAAAGAGTATATGCAAGGGATGCAAGTTATATGTAATCTTAGCACTAAACGAAAAGGGAGAGGCAGAAGGACTAGAAAACCTTCTTGTAGTACAAGGGTTTGTAGACGTATTTCCAGAAGAGTTGCTAGTTTTACCACTCGAAAGAGAGTTGGATTTTACAATAGATTTGAAACATGAAACATAATCGATTGTGAGAACTCTGTATTGGATGTCGACATCGAAATTGTAGGAGTTGAAAATTCAATTGAAGGATTTGTTGGATTTAGGACTTATACGTCTGAGCGTATCGCCGTGGGGTGCACCAGTGATTTTTGTTAGAAAGAAGGATGGGTCATGGAGACTTTGTATTGACTACCGTCAATTGAACAAAGCTATGATCAAGAACCAATATTTGTTGCCAAGAATAGATGATTTATTTGATCAGATGAAGGGAGAAACGATATTTTCAAAGATTGTCTTGAGATCGGGATATCATCAATTACAGATTAAAGAGGAAGATATCCCTAAGACCACATTTAAGACGATATTTGAACACTATGAGTTTATAGTTTTACCTTTCAGTTCGACGAATGCCCCAGGGGTATTCATCACGTCCCGGGGGTATTCATGAGTTTGATGAAAGGGGTTTTCTACGAATACTTGAACAAGTTTGTTCAAGTATTTATTGATGACAAACTGATTTATTCTCAGATGAAAAAAGAGCATGACGAACACTTGATATTGGTCCTACAGTGTCTAAGTGAAAACAAATTGTACGGAAATCTATCGAAATCTTCTTTTTACCAATCAAATATTCATTATTTGGGACATATCATATATGGAGAAGGTATTGTTGTGGATCCAATGAAAGTAGAGGATATTATGGAATGGCTAGCTCTGATGAATGTACAAGAAGTACGTAGATTTATGGGTTTATAAGGATATTACCGAGGATTCTTCGAAGGTTTTTCGAAGATAGCAAATCCAATCACGAAATTGCAGAAGAAAAACAAGAAGCTTGTATGGACTAAGAAATGTGCAGAAGCATTTCAAAAGCTCAAAGAGTTGTTAATGACATCACTGATTCTGAAAGTCCTTAACATAGAAAAATAATTCTTGGTATGCACAGATGCATCCAAGGAAGGTTTAGGTGGAGTTTTGATGCAAGACGGTCGAGTGATTGTTTACATTTCAAGGAAATTGAGAAGACATGAGGAAAACTAAGCAACGCACGACTTCAAGTTATTAACAATTGTATATGCCATGAGAGTATGGAGACATTATCTGATTGGATGAAAACTTGAATTAAAGATAGATCACTGTGGATTGCAGCATATATTTACGGAGAGTGAGTTGAACGCGAGACAAAGGCGTTGGTCAAAATTACTTAACGAATATGACTTTGAGATTTTGTATATTAAAGGAACAATGAATAGAGTGGTAGATGTCTTGAGTTGGAGACCACACATATTCTCAATAATACCTCTTAAGATGAATCTGTGAGAAAATATTCTAGCTCTACATATTGACGATGATTGGTAGAAGGAAGTTACAACTAATACCAGAGAAGATACCATGATGGTACCGAAGTTTGAAGGTTATTCTTTGGACAACGATTGATCTTTGAGATATAATGACATAATCTATGTACCGCCTAATGATGAAGTAAGAATTTTGATCTTAAACAAAGATCATCGAGAAGTTTACATGGCTCATACAAGAGTGACGGAGATGAAGGCAGACCTTAAGCCTTTATTCTTCTAGAAAGGAATGAAATAATACATAGTTAGTTACGTGGCAAGATGTCTAGAATGTCAACAAGTGAAGGCTGAACATAGACATCCAACATGATTGTTATAGCCACACGCTATTCTTGAATCGAAATGGGAGGTCATTTCGATGGATTTTATTGTGGGATTTCCACTAATGGCAAGGAGGAATGATTCATTTTTCATGGTAGTTGACACTCTGACGAATAGAGCACACTTTATTCCAGTACGTAGGACGTATCAGGCACCAGACATAGCTAGAGTATTTTTCAGCGAAATTGTGAGATTACATGGTGTACCAAGAATAATCATATCCTATCGAGGATCGTTGCTTATAGGATAGTTTTGGACCAGTTTCCAAGAGGCCTTGGGAATGCAGCTGAATTTTAGTACAATGTATCACCCTGAGACAGGCGAAAAAAAAGAGAGAACGAACGAGATATTGGAGGATATGTTGCGTATGTATGTAATGGATCAAAAAAATGTTGGGAGGACTTATTTCCATTGGTAGAGTTCACATACAACAATAGTTACTCAGGTACGATCAAGATGGAACCATTTGAGTTCCTTTATGGGTGACCATGTCGGACGTTGTTAATTTGGGATCGACTTGAGGATACAGTCCTAGTGGGACCAGAAGTGATCCAAGAAATGGAAGAATATATTCAATCAATAAAACATAGGATTAAATAAGTGCATTATCAACATAAGTGATCCAAAAAGGATCTAGAGAAGGCTAAGAACAAATCAAAACTTATAGAGGCAACTCAGGATGCTTAGAATGGCTTTAGCAGACAACAAAAGGGAAAAAATTCAAAGTTCCAAAAACTCAACTAAAATGGCATGATCACTAAGAGCGCATCACAAGCTTTCTAACGATGCAAAAGACTCATCAAACGGAGTTATGGATCAAAAGATATAAGCAGTCAAAGTTCAGGTCAAACTTGGTCAAAAGTCAAAAGGTCAAGGTGACATGTGGCATCAATGCAAGGGTGACACGTGGCATGTACATACATATGATTTGGCATGAGATGATGTGGCAAAATGATGACAGACATGTGGGAAAATTAGGTGATGACACGTGTCATTTTCATGGACAAATAATATGGTGTCACGTGGCACCCCTCTAATGGTTGGCATGTAGTAAAATTTTCATGACTCCATAGGAGTCAAACCCTTGACCTCCTCTAGCCCAAAGGCCTCACATCTTTGCGCTAACCAATACACCATGTTATAGTCCTTGTTTGTAATATGGTGAAAATATTATTTAAGTTTTAATAAAGTGTCATATGGGGGAGAAAAGGGCTAGGCCTTCGGCCCAACCCTTAGTTCTATACTACTCCATGCGATCATATATTCCAGCACTCCACCACATATAACACATATCCACCGCCTGCCATATTTAGCAGTCCACTAAACCACCTCCGCAAAAAATAGCAACGGTTCCACCATATATGGTGGCATATTCAAGGCCACCCGCCATTGTAGTTGCCGCTTACCAAACTTGGCATGCCCGCCAAAAAAATGTTATATCAATGTGTTAAAAAGGGGAGGACCGTGGGATTTGACTCCGAAACCTTTGCCTAACCAAGTTCTAAATATAGCTACACCAACCAATGTGCCCAACCTCCTCATCAATGCTAACCACCCAGATTTTGGTATAAGAAGGGGTGTTCTCCAGAGCAAGAGGAGGAGATGTGTGAGACCAAGCGCATCCGTAGAGTATGGATTTTTGCATAGTTTTCGAGACTGGGTACAGTTTTTGATATTTCTTAGTCATTTATTGAGGGAGCAATGGCATGCAAATGGAGATGATATTTTTCTTAGGCCCAAAAAGTGTCAGACTCAGATTGAGGTGTGGAGACAGTCATTTTTAGGTAAAACGATGCCACAAACGCAATGGTGGTGTTATTTTTCTGATCTGAGCAAATAGTTTGTAGCTTAACTCTAGAATGAGGTATACTTATGTATTTTTCCCAATTCTTTTGTGGAGTTAATAAAAATACCTACCCATTTGAGAGCAGGACCCGGAGACGTAGTCCACCGGGGACAAACTATGTTATCAAGTTTTTGTGTTCATATTGTATGCTTATGTCTCTTTCCTTTTGATATTTTCCGTCTTTATGGTGTACTTTAGTTTATGCTCATTTAATTCAATTCTTTAATAATTCACATGACGAAAAGATCCCAGATCATGTTGGTTTCAGAGCAGTCATCTTTGACTTGAATTGTTGAGTATGAATGCTTACTAGGGACAAGAATAAGAAGGGTGAAGGAACTCTTAAGACTTTCAATCTCGAAGTTGGTCGTGCATCCTGAAGGAAGAAGATGGCAGAGGAGGACAAGCATGATGAACAAGAGAAAAAATTTCACATGGTCTTTTATCGCATGTCAGAAATGGTCAAAAAAATGTATGGAGATTATGAGAAGAGGATGAAGAAGAAAGGGAAGAAAAAGGAAGCACATGTAGATGATGATGCTTCAATAAACCAAGGGGCTGGAGGAGATCCTCCTGAGCCTCCATCTTCTCCTTCAATTTCTAGTTCTTCTTCCTTTGAGAATTCTCATCACTCTCATCATTCTAACCATAAAGCCTCTTTTAAGAAACCATTATTAAAGCTTGATATAAAGTTTGCTTTACATATGTTTAATGGAGATGTTAATCCTAAAAAGCTAGATAATTGGATCTGGCAGGTTTAAGTATATTGTCGTGTTCAACATATTGACCAAGAGGAAGTTAAAGTGCAATTGGATTCTCTTTGATTGGAAGGCACCTCTCTCATATGGTGGGAGAGCAAGCTACACGACATAAGTAAGTGTGGTAATCTTCTTTCCTCATGGTCGGAATTTAAATTAGAGATAAGGAAGCAGTTCTATCCATTAGGGTATTTACATAAAGCAATGATGGAATGTAAAACTTTGAGGCAGAGTAAAGGTCAAACTGTACAAAGTTTCACATAATAATTTAGGAATAAAGCTCTCGCATTGAATATTCCTTTGGATTCTTATGAAACTTTAATGAAATATATTGGTGCACTTCATAATTATATTCATCATAATTTTCTCTTGTTTAACCCCACTAGTCTTGACGAAGTTTGTGTGCAAGCCACTCACCTTGAGAACAGGGGGAAACATGTTCAAGAACATCCCAGGGAGAAATCTTCCAATTTCCCACAAAAGACTTTCAAGAAGTTCAAAAATAAGGACAAGAAGACCGCTACAATGACAAGAGAAGGAGGAAAACCATCTTGCACTCATTGCAAGAGGAACGATCACGATGAAGAACAATGTTGGAAACTACATCCAAAAAAGAAACTGAAAGAGTTTGGTGGAAAGGGGAAGACAAAGATTGTTGCTACAATGCAGTAAGATCTTGGTTCTGAATCAGGAAATGAAGGAAATATCACAACGACCAGAGTACAAGGTAAATATTCTATTCATTCTAGTTCAAGTTCCAATAATGAATCTAATGTGGATGAACGAAAGAGGAATGAGTTATTTCATATACGATTTGTATCTAAACATACTAAGATAGATACATTATTTGATCCAGGTTCCCAAGTAAACTTAATATCTGAAGCACTTCTCAAGAAGATGGGTTTTGAAACGAAACCACATCCAAAGCCTTATCCTCTTGGTTGGGTATGTGATAAAGAAAAACTTAATGTCACCAAAAAATGTAAGGTCAGATCTGCTATTGCTTCCAAGTTTATTGATGAAGTGGATTTGGAGGTTGTACCACTTGATATATCTAACATAGTGTTGGGAAGTCCTTATATTTATGATAGAAAAAAAATATTCTTTCGTCATGAGAACAAATACCACTTTACTAAAGGGGGAGTGGAATATATTGTTAGAGCTCACAAAATGAGGGTAAATTCAACACTTCTTAGTGCAGGACAAATGAAAAGACTCATAACCACTAATAAGAGATATGTACTCATGGTCATCAAAGAGAAAGATGTCGGGACATCCGATGCTTTCCAAGGATGTGATCCATCTCATAAAAGAGAATTAATTGATATTGTTTCTAAGTATGATGATATTTTTCAAGAACCAGATGGATTACCTCCTAGGAGGGAAATCCAACATGAGATACATATTTTGTAACGTCCCCGACCATCCATGTCGGGCCACGCTATGCCAAAGAACTCTTACTGTTCTCTCCATGAAACATACTATAACATACCCAACATCCAATTGAGATATGCCACATAAATTTTTCTTGAAATGCATGCAATTAAAAACATATATACACACATAAATCTTGCGGAAGCTTTATATATAAAATGTAAACAGACAAATACATATGTAAATGCACGAATTCACATGAAAATAATAGTAAACATATACATGCAACATATACATGAATTACCCATAAATATACAAATAGTTATAACCGCACATATGATAATCCATAAAAATAAGCATGTAAATAACAATGCAACATGTAAATTTATCACACAATTGATACTTATCTTGGTAAGAATGTCACCAACTATGTGCAGACCTTCCACAAACCTCCTAGCCTTATACCACACTGTTCATCACTCTCAACAGTGAGTCACCCCCAAGCTAGGACTAAACTCCACCCAGGTAAAGGGATTCCTAACCAGGCTAAAGGCTCATAGACAACAGGAAAAACTTCGTCTCAGGTGCCAACTCAAACTAACAACCTAAAGTCTCTGATTCCCCACATGCCTGTCCCACCCATGAAGTGTTCCCCCTCTCTTCTCAATAGTCCTTCGACTGCCCCACTTCATTTCCGGGGTTCAGCAACAGGCTGGATTGGAAGTCTCAGAGCACTGTAGCTACAGTTTAGCACCTTCAGGAAATCAATTCCCAAAAATTCTCTCACCCAGAGAATTACTCATGGGCCTAACAACCTATCTCTTCAATATCCCATGGGCCCGACAACCCGCTTCTTTAGTCCAACTCCCAAGCTAACCAGGTACACCAACACAAATTGGCTATGGATACAACTTCAAGTACAGTCATTAAGATACAAAAGATATCTCAATGGGTGTGTGCATGCTCATGGATGATTGACTGGATGAATCAACGATGAAAGGAATGACGAATGATGGAAAAGATGGTAAGAAATGAACTAAGTCCCAACAATATGTATGCATGTCCCCAACATGACACTTGTCATGTTGGGAGATACTTTGGCCCACTTGTACCCAACTTTAGAACTTAGGATAAAATAATTATCCATACTTTATGATTTAAAGAAATATTAATATAATATTCTTTTTTGTCTTAAGCTCCCTAGATGAGTCCTTTTCCTTAAATTTTAGGCCCCTCCATTTCCCTAACTAGTGGAGTTTAGTCCCCCATCTCTTTTATCGCGGTTGGTCTGCACACAACGATGTATTTTATATTAATTATGAGACATGTAAAAAAACAGGCGCACTGGCCTTTAACATCTAGGCTTTCTAGCCTAATCAAAACATAAGCATCCTAGCTTATAATAACTGGCTCACCAGCCTATAAAACATAGCATATACACAAAGTCTCATTGGTCTCACCATCATGCACAATTAATATGTTGCGCGTGGTATCCTGGAATGTGCAAACATCCTCATTTTACTGTGCAGTACATGCGCGCACTATGCCATGAAATGTGCATACAAAATGATGTCAGACAACTCACCATATTAAGTACATTTGCATTTACATTTACAATTGGGCTCAACCTTAGGGATTTTACAATCCCCTCCCCTTATTTATGCACTGTCCTCAGTGCATCATGTACCCATGTACAATAAAATTTCAAAAATCCTCAAAAAGATGCAGGTATTTTTCTCGCATTGCATCCTCATGCTCCAAGTAGTGTCCTCAGGACTGTACCAAGTCCATTGGACCTTTACAAGCCCTGTGGCTCGATTATGGAGATGTTTGATTTTTCGGTCTAGAATGTGTACCGAGTGCACTTGAAAAGCGCCTTCTTGCTCCACTTGGATCACATTCCAATCAATAACATGATTAGCATCAGGTATATATTTATTGAGAAATGATACATGGAATACATTATGAACAGACATAGATGCAGGCAGTGCAATCATATAAGCTACTGGACCAATCCTCTCTAGGATTTCAAATGACCCACAATAGTGAGCTGCCAAATTTGAATAGTTTCCCAACTTCAGGGAACTTCTGTTGGCTTTCACTTTCAAGAATACATGCTCACCCACTTTAAATTCCCTGTGAGTTCTGCCCTTATCAACATAACTTTTCTGACTGTCTTGGGCAACTTTTAAATTTTGTTTTATTTTTATCATTGCTCCTCTTTTTCCCTGAGCAAATCTGGCCCAACCACTGCTCTGTCTGCTGAGTTATCCCAACTTATTGGTGTGTTTCACTTTCTGCCATAAAGTGCTTCAAATGGGCTCATCTTTAGAGATGCTTGGTACCCATTGTTTTAGGCAAAATCTACCAAGTGTAGGTAGTCTTCCCATTTTGATGGTTTATCCATCACATACATCCTCAACATATCTTCAATCACTTGATTCACCCTCTCTATTTGTCCATTTTATTCTGGATGATAAGTTGTACTAAAATTCAAATTTGTTCCAAATCCATTAAATAATCCCTTCCAAAATTTTGAGGTAAATTTTGGATCTCTGTCAGACACAATTGTCTTGGGTATGCCATGTAATCTAGCAATTTCTTTCATATAAACATCAACTATTTTCCTTCCTTGTGAGTGAGCTTAACTGGAATAAAATGGGTAGCTTTACTAAGCTTATCCACCACTACCATGATAGAATCATGTTGCTTGTTTGTTCTGGGAAGTTTGGTAATGAAATCCATGGTTACAACTTCCCACTTCCACTCAGGAATGGGTAATGGTTGTAGCAAACCAGCTGGGTGTCTATGCTCAACCTTTAATTTTTGACATTCCAAACATCTGGCAATAAAATCAACAACCTCTTTCTTCATGCCTGGCCAATAATATTGGCTCTTGACAACTTCAATAGTTTTCTGATAACCTGGGTGTCTAGCATAAGGTACATTATGCATTGCCCTCAATATCAGATTTTTCAATTCCAGAGAATTTGGTAGATAAATCCTTCCCCTGTACGTGAGAATTTCATCATTATCTAGCTTGTATTCCTCAATTTTTTGCTACAAAATACCTTGCTGTAATTTTTCCACTAATTCCTTGTATTGCAAATCTGATTTGGTAGCCTCTATAATTTTGTGTTTCAAATCTGATTGGTACATGCTAATGGTTGTAACATGAAATTCATGTACTCTTCTACTGAGTGCATCAACCACTTTGTTCTCTTTCCCCTTAATATGCTTTATATCAAATTCATATTCACTTAGAAGTTCTAACCATCTGGTTTGCCTAGCATTTAGAGTTGGATGATCAAATAAATATTTCAGACCATTATGGTTTGTTCTTAGCTCAAACCTTTTCTCCATGAGGTAGTGTCTCCATTTCCTCAAGGAATGCACTATGGCTGCCAACTCCAAATCATGAGTGGCATAATGTCTTTTATTCTCCTTCAACTTTCTTGATTCATAACATATAACAAACCCATTTTGACTGAGGACTCCACCAAGTCCTTCTTTACATGCACCTGTGCATACAATTAAGTCTTCATTTGGGTCTGCAATCCTTAGTATTGGAGCACTTGTTAATAATTGTTTCAAGTGTTGGAAACTCTTTTCACAATCCAATGTCCACTAAAACTTCACACCCTTTCTTTGCAATGAAGTGATTGGGTGTGCAATCTTTGAGAATCCTTCAATAAATCTCCTGTAGTAGCCTACAAGGCCCATGAATGATCTGACCTCTATCACATTCTTTGGCGTTGACCATTCTCTAATGGCTTCTATATTCTCAGGATCCACTGCTATCCCATCCTTTGAAATGATATGCCCCAAATAATGAATTTGCTTCTGATAAAATGAGCACTTGCTCAACTTGGCATACAACTGATGCTCCCTTAATACTTGCAACACCATCCTCAAATGTTGTTCATGCTCTTTCTCTAACTTAGGATATATAAGAATTTCATCCAAAAAGACAATGACAAACTTGTCTAAATATTCTCGGAAAACACCATTCATTAAGCACATGAAAACAGTTGGTACATTTGACAACCCAAATGGAACCACTTTGAACTCATAATGACCATACCTTGTCCTGGAGGCGGTCTTGATAATATATTCCTCTTTAATCCTTACTTGATGGTATCCTAATCTAATATCTATCTTTGAAAAGATCTTTGCATCCTTCAATTGATCAAAAACATCATCAATCCTTGGCAGAGGATACTTGTTCTTAACAGTCACTTTATTCAACTATCTGAAATCAATGCACAATATTAATGTTCCATCTTTCTTCTTCACGAACAAGATTGAGGCACCCCAAGGTGACACACTTGGGCGTATATACCCCTTCTTCAAAATCTCTTCAAGTTGCATTTGCAACTCCTTCAGCTCTGGTGTACTCATTTTGTAAGGAGTCTTTGACACTGGAGCTGCTCCAGGCATTGAATTTATAGAGAAATCAATATCTCTCTTTGGGGGTAGCCCTGGTACCTCCTTGAACACATCTTCAAATTCTTCCAGGACTGCATAATCTTCCAAATTTGGAACCTTATATTTAGGTGTATCTTCCATATGAGTTGCAAATATTTGACACCCTTTTCTGTAACATTTCTTCATCTGCAATGCTGAAATTTCTATGATGGTTACTACCCTGGGAATTCCTTGTACCTTCCTTAGGGTCCCTTCCTCATCCAATCAAGTAAATTCCTTGTTATGACAGTCTATGATAGCATGATTCTGGTCCAACCAATCCATCCCAATTAGACAGTCATAGGAACCTAAAGGCAAGATGTTCAAATCTGCCCTGGTGTTCAGCCCATTCATGTCCATAAGATATGACTTAACCATCTCATTAACTTTTCTTTTGGCTCCTGTAGCTAGATGCACCAACCAAGATTTCCCATTCTTTCTTCTTGGCAAATGCAAACTTTCCACCAACTTAGGATCTATATAACTATGACTATATCCTGAATCAATTAAAATAACAATGGTTTGGTTGTTGATCATACCTTCCACTTCAATCATATGTGACTAATACTCTGCTTGCTTGTTTTCCAGGGCTTCATAGATCCTTGGCACATTTCTTCCCATGTCCTCCACTGTTTCATCTTGTTGTACATTGTGAATAATTTTCCCTTTTTCACCTCTGTGAGGACAATCTATGAACATGTGATCTCCTTTATAGCCCCAACATTGAATAGGTGGTTGCCTTGGCCTTTGACCCCCTGTTTCAATCGTTTTGGGTTCTTTACGAGTTTGTTTTCCCTGTGGATTATTTCTGAAGAATGGTGTCTTATATCCCTTCTTCCTCTGATCCATCTTGAACTTCTTTTTGTCTTCCCAAGATCTTTGGAAAGTTGGCCTTGATTTTTTCCGATCATATAGGCACTTATCTCGCCTTATGGTCTCCTCCAATGTCTTTGGATCATCATACTATATTTTGTCACTGATGAATGATGGAAATCCACTCAAATACCTTTGAATCTTAATTGTCTCATCCTTGATGAAAGATACATACTTTAGCAGTTCTAAAAACCTTCTCTCATATTCATCTATTGTCATACTCCCAAGCTTGAGTTCAAAGAACTATTTCATTTTCTTGTCATAATATCTCTTAGTCAAGTATGTCTTCTCAAAATACTTCTTGAATTCCCTCCAAGTGAAACTTTTCTCTTTAATGCGTTGCACCTGCACAAGTTGATCCCACCACATGGATGCCTTTCCCTTGAGTTGATAGATAGAAATTCTACCTTCTGCATGAGAAGAATAATTATGCAATTGAAAATACTTTCTCGGGCCCAACAACCATGTTTCTGCATCTTCATCCTTCTTGTGCTCACCATCAAATGTAGGAGGTTTGATTTTGTTCATTTCTCCTCGTAGCTCATCCACCCCACACCTCTTGTTATTCCTGAAAGGGGATGGACTTGATCTATTGTGTGCTCTCTTATTAGAATGCCTCGGGGAGTGGTGGTGATGTCTGCTAACACTTATGGCTCTTCTTTTCTCATCAAAAGGTTCGTGACTTCCATATTTGCTTGATACACTCTCCTTATAAAATTTCTTTTCTATTATGTTCAAACTCTGCAATAACTTCATGTTGAAGTCATCCTGCTACTCCTTAGCTTTCATAAGACTTTCATTATCAGCTTTATGGCTTTGGACATCCTTCTGCAAATTTTTAATGGTCTTTTCCATATTCATGTTTTCATTCCTTTCATCTCCATGTCCATTGGAGTTTGTTCCTTCAATGCCCAAATGGACATCCATCCCTCTAATCTCATGGTTTTTGAGTTGCCAAAAATGCTCTTAAGGCCCTAAAAAATGGTCTACAAAAAAATGATGTTCAAATGATATAAAATGTTGCAGAAAATCATTGATTTTCTGTTGTTGATCACCTTTCAAACAATTTCACGTGCACAAATTTCAACATGTACACCCATATTTACCATGGGAAACAACATCACAAGGTAAATCGTGTTTCGCACACCTATAACCATTGTGCATCACTTCTCTGTTGCACCAATAACTACGCACTACTTTTGTGTCGCACGCCAATATCCACCGCGCGCAGTTTTGGTTCTTGCACTATTACCTGTTGCGCCCAGTTTTTCTATCACGCGCTTATATTCTGCGTGCATTCTACTCTACGTGTTGCACCATGCCAGAGTTTAGTATGTCTCCACCGCGCACCAAAAATCTGCACACAACACTAACTAAACTTTCGCACGACAACATATACCCACATTGCGTGCGCTCCAACAAAACTCCTCTGCACTTTGCCAACACTGTGCACATCACGTGCATCATTATTATGTGTGTGCACACCCCGCAATGCTAAATTTATCACACGGTCTTGTACACCAATATTTTTCCGCACGACGCCGAAATTTAGCGTGCACACCCGCACATTAACATTTTCCCGCACGACACTCAAAATCTAGTGCGCGCACTAGCACGCCAATATATTGCCGCGCAGTGCTGAATTTTACCTATCACAAGATTTTCACTATGCATCATGCATTTTTGGTGTGCCCACCTGTGCACATTCATTTTTATGCGCATCAATTCCTCGTGAATTCCGCTGCAGAAATTAGGGCTTTTGGCTTAACTTTTTCCCCAATTTACCATAGACATTCTGCAACTATGAAATTTATTCAATTTCACCCTGATAGCACCAGCTCAACCTATGGAACAAAAAAACGTTGTAAGTTGACATTTCTGGAACGAATTTATCCAAAATCAATTTGTGAATTGAGAACTTTAACCACTAAACTCGCTCCATCTGTCAGGGCTTCACTGTAACTTAAAATTCCACCCATTCTAGATCTGAATTTGCTAGAATAGATATTAAATCGGGAATATCTCATCACTTGGCCGAATTTCTCCATTTTCTCATGAATTTAACAATAGAAATTGGGGATTTTCCCCAATTCCGTCCAGTTGTTGTTAATATTTGTTGATTAAGGTTGGTTGTCATTGATGTCAACCCTTGAAGAAAGACTCGTAGCACAAAGGTTTTGGTAATGGACCCAATAGTGTTTGATGTAAATATGACTCATTATTGTTTT
>JZKD02S0703161.1:60921-89731 GCA_000966675.3 Picea glauca | reverse complement strand
TGGATCTTCCCTCAGGTTGTAGCCTGAGAAACTAGGGGGTTGGAGCCTCCTTCCAGTTGCAACTGGAAAACAAAGGAAGTTGGTGCTTCCAATGAATGTAATTCTTCAAGACATTTAAGAAAAAAAATTCCGTGGTTTTCTCCCGATTTGGGTTTCCACGTAAAACACTGGTGTACTGTGTATGTGTATGATTGTTCATTTGTTTATTACTTATTTACTCTGCAGTTATTGGATAATAATGCTTCATTGATATAGCACTTGGATTATATGGTTAAGAGGGACTAAATTTCTCTATTACTGATTCACCCCCCCCTCTCAGTAATCCAACAATTTTTACCATGGACGCTCTACAAACTGAAATTTGGCCACTTCGAAATAAATCCTCTGTGACATTTCTCTTCAACTCAAATTTCTCAGCGCATCCGGGCTCAATGTTGAAAAATGAATCTCTGATACCATGTTGTAACGTCCCCAACCATCCATGCTAGGCCACGCTACACCAAATAACTCTTACTGTTCTCTCTGCAGAACATACTATAACAGACCTAGCATCCAACTGAGCTATGCCACATAACTTTTTTCTTGAAATGCATGCAATTAAAAACATATACACACACATAACTCTTGCGGAATATTTATGTATAAAATGTAAACAACCAAATACATATGTAAATGCACAAATTCACATGGAAATAACAATAAACGTATACATGCAACATATACAAGAATTACCCATAAATATACAGACATTTATAACCGCACATATGATAACCCATAAAAATAAGCACGTAAATAACAATGCAACATGTAAATTTATCATACAATTGATACTTATGTTAGTAAGAATGTCACCAACTATGTGCAGACCTTCCATGAACCTCCTAGCCTTAGAACAGACCGTTCATCACTCTCAACAGTGAGTCACCCCTGAGTTGGGACTAAACTCCACATGGGTAAAGGGATTCCTAACCAAGCTAAAGGCTCATAGACAATAGGAAAGACTCTATCTCAGGTGCCAACTCAAACTAACAACCTATAGTCCCTCATTCCCCACATGCTTGTCCCACCCAGGAAGTGTTCCCCTTCTCTGCTCAACAGTCCTTCGACTGCCCCACTTTTTTTTCGGAGTTCAACAACAGGTTGGACAGGAAGTCTTAGAGCATTGTAGCTGCAGTTTAACACCTTCAGGAAATCAATTCCCATCAATTCTCTCACCCAAAGAATTGCTCATGGGCCTGACAACCCGTCTCTTCAATATCCCATGGGCCCGACAACCCGCTTCTTCATTCCAACTCCCAATCTAACCAGGTACACCAACACAAAATGGCTATGAATACAGGTTTAGGTACAGTCATGAAGATATGAAAGATAACTCAATGGGTGTGTGCATGCTCATGGATGATTGACTGGATGACTCAATGATGGAAGGAATGATAAATGATGGAAAAGATGGTAGGAAATGAACTAAGTCCCAACAATATGTATGCATGTCCCCAACTTAACACTTGTCATGTTGGGAGCTACTTTGGCCCACTTGTCCCCAACTTTAGAACTTAAGATAAAATATTTATCCATACTTTATGCTTTAAAAAAATATTAATATAATATTCCTTTTTGGTTTAAGCTCCCTAGCTTATCCCTTTTCCTTAATTTTTAGGCCTCTCCCTTTCCCTAACTAGTGGATTTTAGTCCCCCATCTCTTTTATCGTGGTCGGTCTGCGCACAATGATGTATTTTATATTAATTATGAGACATGTACAAAAACAGGCGCACTAGCCTTTAACATCTAGGCCAGTGCACCTTAGACCAGCCTTCCACGAACCTTCTTGAAATGCATGCAATTAAAAACATATACACACACATAACTCTTGCAGAATATTTATGTATAAAACATAAACAACCAAATACATATGTAAATGCACAAATTCACACAGAAATAACAATAAATGTATACATGCAACATATACAAGAATTACCCATAAATATACAGACAGTTATAACTGCACATATGATAACCCATAAAAATAAGCACGTAAATAACAATGCAACATGTAAATTTATCACACAATTGATACTTATGTTGGTAAGAATGTCACCAACTGCGTGCAGACCTTCCATGAAACTTTTTGGCTTAAGCTCCCTAGCTTATCCCTTTTCCTTAATTTTTAGGCCCCTCCATTTCCCTAACTAGTGGATTTTAGTCCCCCATCTCTTTTATCATGGTCGATCTGCGCACAATGATGTATTTTATATTAATTATGAGACATGTACAAAAACAGGCGCACTAGCCTTTAACATCTAGGCTCTCTAGCCTAATTAAAACATAAGCATCCTAGCTTATAATAACTGGCTCACCAGCCTATAGAACATAGTATATACACAAAGGCTTGCTGGTCTCACCGTCACGCACACTTAAGATGCTGTGCGCGATATCTTGAAATGTGCAAACTTCCTCATTTTACTGTGCAGTACATGCGCACACTATGCCATGAAATATGCATACACAATGATGTCATACTACTCACCAACTTAAGTACATTTTCATTTACATTTACAATTGGGTTTAGCCTTAGGGATATTACATATTTAGCAGGATTCTTCTCTTCCTATTGTGGGCATGTACATGATATCAATTGTGGATATGACAAAGATCAAGAAGCAGGTACAAGGATTATTGGATCAAGGGGTCATCAAGCCTAGTTCATCTCCTTGTGGTTCTCAGATCGTGATGGTGCCAAAGAAACATGGTACATGGAAAA
The DNA here is from genome assembly GCA_000966675.3 of Picea glauca. Taxonomy (NCBI): domain Eukaryota; kingdom Viridiplantae; phylum Streptophyta; class Pinopsida; order Pinales; family Pinaceae; genus Picea; species Picea glauca. The sequence continues at coordinate 86,972 of JZKD02S0703161.1, read as the reverse complement.
TGTGTGTCGATTACCGGGCTTTGAATAAAATCACGGTGAAAAATCGATACCCTCTTCCTCACATAGATTATTTACTTGATCAGTTGAAGAATGATGTTTATTTCACTAAGTTGGATTTGCGCAATGGATATCATCAAATCAAGGTTGTAGAAGAGGATGCATGGAAGACTGCCTTTAAAATCAAACATGGATTGTTTGAGTGGTTAGTTGTGGTGTTTGGGCTTTGTAATTCTACGACAACTTTCATGTCTGTGATTAATGATGTATTCAGGCCTTTCCTGGATGACTTTGTGATTTTATATTTAGACGAAATTCTTGTTTTTAGCGGGACTTGGGATGGACATGTAAGGAATTTAAAGAAAGTATTGGATACTTTGCAAAGGGAAAATATGTATGTAAAAATGTCTAAATGTGAATTTGGCAAGACTTCACTTGTATACTTAGGTCATATTGTAGGAGGAGAACAATTGAAGATTGATCCTTCCAAAATTGAAGTAATTGTAAAATGGCCCGAGCCAAAAAGTGTAATCGAGATCCAGAGCTTCTTGGGTGTAGTCCAGTATTGGAGGAGATTCATTCCCAAATTCTCCTTTATAGAAGCTCCTTTGCATGCCTTAACCAGTGTGAAGTACACTTTTCAGTGGGAAGGAAAGCAACAAAAATATTTCGACTCTTTGAAGGAGAAGATCAATACCGCACCAGTATTAGCACTATCAAATCTTCAACAACCTTTTTAGATCGAGACAGATGCCAGTGGATATGCTATGGGTGCAATATTGATTCAATGTCGTAAGCCTATCTATTACCACTCTGAAACTTTTAACTAAGCTATTGTTAACTATCCTACATATGATAAAGAGTTGTATGCATTAGTCTAAAGCGTAAAGAAATGGAAGCATTACTTGTTAGGGAAGGAAACAATTATACATACAGATCACCAGCCCTTATAGTATCTTCAAGCACAGACCAAACTGCAATAATCTCGGCACTACAGATGGATGGGTTTTCTACAACAATTTCATTTGGTAATCAATTACAAGAAGGGTACAAGTAACAAGGTAGCCGATACGCTTTCTAGACCTCCTATTTCTTCTTCTATTATTTTGAAGAATACCTCTTTATCTCATGATAGCTATGTAGAGAAATATGTCATCGATGAAGATTTTAAAGAAGTATACGAGAAGCTAACCCATGGTGCATAGGTAGAGAACTATTGTCTACAGGGAAAGTTACTCTATCATCTTGGGAAGCTATTTATTCCTACAAGTGAACGAGTCCATGTGATACGAGAAGCTCATACTTCTTTTGTGTATGGGAATTTTGGGGTAGGAAAAACTATGGCTCATTTGCAGAGGTTTTGTTACTGGACTCAAATGAAAGAAATTGTAACTAGATATGTAAAGGGGTGTGTGATGTGTTCTAATTGTAAGCCCACTAATAGAAAATTGGGGCTATACTCACCGCTTCATGTTCCATCCAATCCATGGGAAAGTATTTCTATGGATTTTGTAGGGGGTTTACCAATGACCAAAGGGGGTCATGATTATTTGTATGTCGTAGTGGATAGGTTTTGCAATATGTGTATCTTGATTCCATGTAAAAAGAAGATCACTGCTGAGAAGACTTATAATCTCTTCTTTCAACATGTTTGGGTTCACTTTGGGTTACCCATGTCCATTGTCTCGGATTGAGATACTCGATTCCTTGGGGAATTTTGGACTAGATTGTGGAGAATGATGGACACCAAATTGAAGAGGAGCACCTCTTTTCATCCACAGACCGATGAACAAACATTGGTGGTAAACAAAACAATGGTACGTTTTCTTCAAGGCTACTGCAACAAGCATCCTAAATTATGGGATGAACAAATACCCTATGTACAACATGCTTATATCTGAGCTTTACATTCGTTTACTCAGATTTCACCTTTTTAGACATGTTTTGGGTACCTACCAAAGGTTCCTTTGGACTTGATGTATGGGAGAGATGTCGATGTGAATGAAGAACGAACATAGGACAAATCCCACAATTTCATCCAGAGGATTCAACAGATACACCAGGCAGTCAGGGAACAGTTGGAGAAGAGTCAAGCACATTATAAAGCTTGGCATGACAAGCACAGGGTTGATCATCATTTCCAGGTTGGAGACTGGGTATGGCTTCACATCAGCAAGGAACAACTGAAGGATGAAGGCAAGAAACTCCATCCCATCTGACATGGACCCTTCACTATTTTGGAGAAAAGAGACACTAATCCTTTTCATTTAGATATTCCACCTTATATGTTAGACTTAATAAGTTGTGAACGTAGAGAACTTGAAACTTTTTGAGGCTTCCATGATCATGGATCAGGATGAGGAAGTTTCAATACCTTCATTTGATGAGTTTTCCAGATTACTTGGATGAGTTACAGGAAGATATTATCCTAGACATAAGGACGAGGACTTCACGTAGGGGTGATGTTGATTATCTTCGAGTATGCTTAAAGGGGACAGATCCAAGCAAGTCAAAGTGGATCGATAAGGAAAAAGTGAGGGGAATCTTCCCTCACTTACTAGTTGATTAATGAAAGATTTTGGTGGTCCAAAAATCTCTCAATGGGAAGGCGTGATCCAAAAAGGATCCAGAGAAGGCTAAGAAAAACTCAGAACTTGCAGAGGCAATTCAAGACGCTCAGAATGGCTTCAACAGATCACAAAAGGGAAAAAATGAAAAGTTCCCAAAACTCAGCTAAAATGGAATGATCGTGAAGAGCCTGTCACAATATTTCTAACGGTGCAAAAGGCTCATCAAACGAAGTTATGGATCAAAAGATATAAGTGGTCAAAGTTTAGTTCAAACTTGGTCAAAAGTCAAAAGGTCAAGGTGACACGTGGCACCACTGCAAGGGTGACACGTGGCACATCCACACAACTAATTTGGCATGAGATGACGTGGAAAAATGATGGAAGACAGGTGGGAAAATTGGGTGATGAAACATGTCATTTTTGTGGACAAATAATATGGTGCCACATGGCCCAGTTATGGGATGCCACGTGGCACCCCTCCGATGGTTGGCATGTTGAATTTTTTTTATGACTCCATAGGAGTGGAATCCTTGACCTCCTCTAGCCCAAAGGCCTCACATCTCCACGCTAACCAATACACCATGCTATAGTCCTTGTTTTTAATATGGTGAAAATATTATCTAAGTTTTAATAAAGTGTCATATGGGGGAGAAAAGGGTTCGGCCTTCGGCCCAACCCTTATTTATATACTACTCCATGCGACCATATATTCCAACACTCTGCCACATATAACACATATTCCACTGCCTGCCAGATTTAGCAGTCCACTAAACCACCTCTGCCAAAAATAGCAATGATTCCACCATATATTGTGGTATATTCCAAGCCACCCACCATTGTAGTTGTCGCCCACCAAACTTGGAAAGCCCACCAAAAAACTGTTATATAAATGTGTTAAAAAGGGGAGGCTCGTGGGATGACCCTGGAACCTCCGCCTAACTAAGTTCTAAATATAGCTATGCCAACCAATGTGCCCAGCCTCCTCATCAATGCTAACCCCCCAGATTTTGGTATAAGAAGGGGTGTTCACCAGAGCAAGAGGAGGAGACGTGTGAGACCAAGCGCATCCGTATAGTATAGATTTTTGCATAGTTTTCAAGATTTGGCACGATTTTCGATATTTATCAGTCATTTATTGTAGGAGCAGTGGCATGCAAACTGAGGTGATATTTTTCTTAGGCCCAAAAAGTGTCAGACTTGGATCGAGGCGTGGAGACAATAATTTTTAGGTAAAACGACGCCACGAACGCAGTGGTGGTGTTAGTTTTATGATATGAGAAAAGCTTCTGTAGCTTAATTCCAGAATGAGGTATACTTATGTATTTTTCCCAATTATTTTGTGGAGTTAATAAAAAGACCTACCCATTTGAGAGCAGGACCCGGAGATGTATTCCACTAGGGACAAACTCCGTTATCAAGTTTTTGTGTTCATATTGTATGCTTATGTCTCTTTCCTTTTGAGCTTTTCCTTCTTTATGGTGTACTTTAGTTTATTCTCATTTAATACGATTCTTTAATAAGTCACCTGACGAAAAGATCCTGGATCAAAAAGAGTTATGTTGATGTGCATCACGTTGACCACAACTATGAAGTTGGCAACATAGTTTTCTTGTGGGTAAAACCGCACAAGAGTTTGATCAATTTTGGAAAGGGTGATAAACTCTCTCCTAGGTTTGTGGGACCTTTCGAGGTTGTGGAAAAGAAAGGACCCGTGGCTTATCGACTAGCTTTGCCTGATTATTTAAGGCATATGCATGATGTATTTCAAGTATCTGTTTTGCGACATTATATTGGTGATCTGTCACATGTTATTGACATGAGTTCTTTGTAGGTTTTGGATGAGGGTGCTCTCATGGTGGATCCAATCCACATTCTAGAACATCTCACTCGACAAATATGACGTCGAATAGTTGATCAGGTCAAGGTCCAGTGGGAAAATTATAGTCCACACTCGACGACATGGGAGGACACATATGAGATGCGTCAACAATTTCCTTATTTGTTTGATATATTAGATATGTAGATCTATGTCAGATACATTTATTTACTTGCATTTTTATATTTTACAAACTTCGGGACAAAGTTTAAAACAAGAGGGGGTGTATGTAACATCTCGTTCTACTGAGCACACTTTGACTTATTCTTTGAAGAAACTTGCATGCAAGTGATCTAGTTATGGTACATTATGATTTATATACGATGATGATGATGTATTATGATTGATTGTTATTTTTATGCATATTTATTGGCAAATAATATTAACGAGTTCTCTTGAGTGTGAAGGACACATGACAGGTTATGGATGTTGATGGGATCAATGGACTTTCTGGGACTCTGAATTGAGTCAAAGAGTGGAGTGTATTTTGTTTGAGTATTTCATTTTATGCACATATGATATAATATTGATTGCAATATGATTTATGTATATGGATTATTGACATTGTTTTAGTCAGTGGATGCAGGCTTGATGATGCTTGCTAATTCGAATCACATAAGGAGTAAAGGGGCCATGCACTGAAACCATACATTTTAGGGAGAGGTGTGGAATGTCCTTGTCACATCCTACTATCACTCTCTTCATGGCATGAACTTTAGGTTAACGATTAACTAGTTTAAGAGGTCCACGATGTCATAAGGACAGATTGAGACAATATCTCATGAAGATTTATAAGGGGAGCGCAATAAGGTGGAATCCTTATTCATTAGAAACCCTTAGTCTCTCACAAGGTCGAACGAATGGAATCCTTATTCCTTAGAAACCCTTAGTCTCTCATAAGGTCGATAGAAACTAGACATTTTAGGGAGAGGTGTGTCAACGTCCCTATCACAACTTACTAGCACTCTTGTCGTGGCCTGAACTGTAGGTTAACAATTACCTAGTTCAAGAGGTCCACGATGTTGTAAGGGAAGACTGAGACAATTTCTCACGAAGATTTCTAAGGGGATAACAATAAGGTGGAATCTTTATTCCTTAGAAACCCTCAGTCTCTCACAAGGTTGATTGAATGAAGTGTTGACTTCAAGGGTCGAACAAGCTTCCAAAACTAGTCAAAGGTGAGTGGCACCCTTGGAGCACGAAGTTGCATCTTGAAGGGAACGTCGCGTAATTAAAACATGAGTCAATAAATCTAGGTGTCCTAGAAAACATTGAAATGGTTAGACCTTGTTAGAATAAAATAATTAATTAAACCGTAGATTATAAATTAAAAATCCTAACAAGAGTCTAAGCCTAAGTCTAAGTATAAATTTAAATAAAGGACTAAATGAATTATGGCATAAGTTAAAAGGTTTGAGATATAATCAAACTCTAGAAAATGGGGAATTACAAATTTAAAGGTTGGATAAGGTGCACATGTGTGCATGAAATTAATAAAAGGGATTAAAAATAACAATAATAATAATAACTAGAGAGAATAGGTGTACATAGAATAATATCTTGAGTCAAACCACCACTAAATCTAACTAAAAGAAGACTCCTAATACAACTCTAACTAAGATCTAGTTAGGAGACACTCATTAAATGAGAACTTTGGGAACAAAGGGACAACTTAGAGCGAAAATAGGAACACATTGGGGAATGTGAGGAAAATGACTTTTTAAAATAAAATAAAAAGGGTAATTACTTGTGCAACTTGGGGAGAGTGTGAAAAGTGTGTGGGTGAATAATCTTAATTTAAATTTATTAAAAAGTTAATTACTTTTGCATGTGAACATGTGTCATTGAGAATTTACCTATAAAATAATTGGGTTAAAAGGGAAAATGGATCTCACTTTTGATAGTATTGTTATGCTGCCAAAATTGGATTGACTATGTTTTACTTGTGAGAGTTAGGATTTCAAGCTTGAGATAGAGTGGGAGCTCTTCGTTGCGAGGAAAACTTGTTAGATACTATGTTCTGGTTTTGTGCTTGGCCCCTTTGCGGCTCAAGGGGATAAGGGGGGAGAAGAGTACCCTTAGCGTTGGCTAGGAGGTACCGGTGAAGTTGGGTGATTAGCAAGTGGGAGTAAGAATATAGCGCAAGATGTTGAATGACTTCCTCAATTCTTCATCACCATTAGTTCCGATATTTTATTTCTAGAATTTTCATTGTATCAATAGTAATTTGTAATTTAGAATTGTATAATCGCTACAAGATTAAGTAGCAAATTCTGATGACTAAATTGTTGTGAACACTGCCAAATTTAATTGTAGCTCCTGAATTGTATAAATTGCATGGGTGTTTAAAGTCATATGTAAATCAAATAATTTAGAAATATCCGTCAGAGTTTTGTATTTTGAATTTAGAAATTTGTAGGTTCATGTATAAATTATTTGCAATTCCAATTAGCTCGAAATCATATGATCTTTGTAACCTTAAGTGTCGATCCTAGAAGTAGATCTATGTATGATTGCGTAGAATGATTGCATTTTCGAATTTGAATTTATGGATGTTGTAGAATTAAAATGCATCATGTAATTAAAAGTTGGGTCTTGTACAAAATCGTTGCAATTTTGAATTTGAGTTTATGGATGCTATAGAATTAAAACATAGTTTGTAAATTAAAATTTGGGTCTTGTACTATCGGTTACCGAATTGGAAATTTAGAAAATTTATGGGCATTTTATTTTTGAAGATCCAAAATTTGATATCTGTACGAACTTTACGAAATTTAATTGCAACCCTAGTCTAGAAAATCGTAGGGTCATTTAAAACTATATTACCAATCCACAATTATGGAAATTTCACTTGAATCGTTACAAAAATTAAATAGAAGAACTAGATATAGGATTTTTGTTTTCGCTGTAAACTAATACAACACAAAATTTTGAAGTTTGTTTCGTCAATGTAATTAAATTACAAGGTTTGGAGTTTGAACTCTGTTGGCCACTGTGAAATCTAACTACAAATCCCGATATAAATTTTCGCATGGTCAATTGGGAATTTTGGTAATCCCAAAAATTTAGGACCTCCTTGATCTCTGTAAGTTTAATTGAAATTCGAAGTTAATATTTTATTGGTCACTGAACAATATTATTGCAACCCCTGAATTAAGTTTTGTTACAATAATAGCATTTGTTTTCTTTCCTGGAAGTTAAAAATCACAAAAACTCTATGGTATTAAATTGCAACTTGGGAGGAGTATCGTTATGAAGTCGTGTATTCAAATGCGATTCTAAGAATAGAATTCGCAGTAATGTTGTAGCGTTCAATAGTAATTCTAATTTGAGTTTCGTTTGAACACTGCATAACAGTTTGCATGTCTAAAGACCAGTCTTGATATGGTCACAACCAAATATTATTAGGTAGTTCTCGTTTTAAATAGTTTGTAGCTTGGTGTGATGAGACTACTCCTTGAGAGGTTATATGTGTTGCATCATTGTCCACAATCAACAATTTCCAAAACCATCCTTGTGTGGTCATCTTCTTATTGTTACTCTTCGATATTAGTGTAAAGGAAGTCGTATCCTATTATTGTTCTCACATTAATAGGATACAAAGTGTTGTATCTGCTACTCACTATCTCTAGCTCATTAGTGATTGTGTTCATTGTGCAATCCCTGTTTCATTTCCACCACATGATCAAGTTCTTCTCACTGCCTCGAAGATCTCGTAAACTCCTTTGTATTGTTTCAAACTTGTTGCACTTCCTTAACACATACATCACATGCCATTGCTACGATGCTAGTATTGTGTTATATCCTCTGTTCTGGTTGGAAATCAATTTCTCCTTCCACCTTATTTCATGCCAAAACTGGCAGAGACCTCCGCGCTCTATTTAGAAGACTATTTTTATTCTTGTCTTATTTGTTTTGATTGCGATTGGACTCGTTGTCAATATTCATCTTCCATCCAACTATTCTCTGATCAACTTATAGACTGATGTGAGTATTGTGAACAAACTTATTAAATCTTAATCCCAGCTTCTATTTTGCATCCTATGTGTAATATTTGACTGCTAAGGAATTCGAAAATAAGAAAGGTAATCCAAGAGTGTCTTGGGTTGGTGTTTTGTACATTGTCGCATGATAGGACCATTGCCATGGTGCTTATCCAAGAGGATGAATCAAAATTGAGATTACTTTTTGTACATTGTCACTTATGACAGTACCATTTCTATGGTTCTTATCCAAGAGGATGAATCACATGATGAACATGTGATCTATTATTTAAGTCGAAGTCTCACCACTACCGAAATCAAATATTCACATGTGGAGAAATTGGCATTGGTTGTTGTTAAAGTTGTCCAATGTTTTTGTCACTATATCTTATTGCGTAAAACCACCGTTATTTTTTATTGCAACCCTATGCAACATATTCTTACTAGACAGGTGCTGGGGGGAAAATACTCCAAATGGATTTTTATCCTACAAGAGTTTGATTTGGAATTTGAGAAATCCAAGTCAAAGAAATCCTTGGTTTTTTCTGAGTTAATTTGTGACCTTCCCTCAACTGAAACAAAAAGTGTGTCAAAAGATTTGCTTCCTAATGAATATATTTTTCTAATCAATTTTGCATATCTGTGGTATGGAGATATCATTATCTATCTCCAAACCCAAACTTTTCGACTTGATTTGTCTAGCACTTAACGACGTCGAATTCGATACCAAGATCGACAATATATCATTGTTGCTGATACCCTTTATCGTTGTGGTGTCGATTCCATTTTTTGATGATGTTTGACACATGAGAAGGCCTAAAGAGCTCTTAATGACTGTCATGCCAGAGCATGTGGTGGTCATATATCTGGTTATGCCACTACCCAAAATATTCTATGAGTCGACTATTTTTTGTTATCCCTATTTAAGGATTGCATCCTTACGATCCAAAAGTGTCATGTGTGTCAGATCTATAATCATAAGTCGCGTGCGTCTGCTGCTCCACTTCACCATTTAGTTTCTTCTGGTCCATTTGCTAAATGGGGAGTTGATTTCATGACATGTAACCCTCACTCGGCTGGGGGGAATGGGTATATTATTGTTGTTGTGGATTATATCATTGAGTGAGCCGAGGCGATGCCTACATTCAATAAAACTGGGAAAACTGCAATCATTTTTTTTTAATCATGTTATTGCTTGATTTGATGTGCCCCAAGCCATTGTGACTGATCATGGCACTCATTTTCAAAATTACATGATGTTGGAATTAGCCGCCAAGTTGGGTTTATGGCATGAAAACTCAACTCCTTACTATCTGCAGGCTAATGGTCAAATTGAAGCAGTAAATACTTTTTTGACAATGATGCTTCATAGGATGATAGGGATTCACAAATCGAATTTGCATATGATGTTTTTTTTGGAATTATGTGCATATCGAGCGTTGGTAAAAACAACCACAGGTTTTATGCCATTCCAGCTGGTATATGGTCTAGAAGTCGTACTATTGATTGAATTCGAAATACCATCTTTGAAACTAGTTGTCGAATTACTTCCCAATACCACCGTCGAAGAAGAACATATTTTGTACTTGACATGATTAAATGAAACTCATCGTGACGTCTCTCTGGATAATGAAACCCATAAGAAATGTGTCAAAGCTCAATATGATAAAACTGTTAGACCTTGTGTGTTTTCTGAAGGTGACTTGGTCCTGCTGTATGATCAAGATCGTGAAATATTGGGGGCAAGTAAAATCAAGCCCATGTGGCATGACCCTTATATCGTTAAACGTCTATTAGAGAAAGGTGCCTATGAGTTAGTGGATTATGATGGGATCCCTTTAGATGAGCCTTAGAATGGGATTTGCCCGAAGAAGTACTATGCTTAGAGACATTCTACATAATTGCTTTGTATATATTGTACCATGTTTTGGTGTGATTTTATCACTTTTTTTCAACGATTTATGCCTACTGCTTATCTTGCATTGTGCTTGGTTTGCAGATGTCGACGTTGATCTGGATTATTTTGAGCACAGAATGAGAGAGGAGATATAATAAAGAAATATACCGAGATATTGCAAGATATACAATAATATAACAGAGATATATCAGATGTATATAACAAGAGGCAGAAATATACAGTAATACACAATTTCTATTAATGAGTGAAATGTACAAAACCGTAAAATTATAGAGTGAAAGACTCACCATAATGGTGGCAACTTATCTCTGAGAAGAGATGTGATGGCTACGCTCATTTGAAAGAAGATGGATGCTACAATGAGTCTCCAAAGGAATTTTTAACATAAAGAAAACCCAAAACCCTAACCCTAGAAGATGAAAATCCAACATTTTTGTGGACCTCGTTTTGGGTATTTTGGTGTATCAACTTCCCGTGGGTGTAGCTTTGGCATACGATCTTCGTTTGGGGTGCACGATAGCTCGTTGGAAAGGTATAAATGAGGATATTCATTTAGGGGGATCAATAAAATCCTTCATTAATATTTGAGGTTCCCTATCATGAAAAAAATGTCATTTAGGCCCTCAAAATGGACCCAGAAGTTTGGGACCCGAAAAAGTGCTAAAAATAGTAAATTTCCAACAAACTGTTTTGAGCCAGTTGGAATAGGTGGGTGGACACCGATATCCATCTGGATCAATCCTCCCTCCTTAGGAAGAAATTGTCTCCATTGTGTTGAGTTCCTGGGGGAGAGGGTAAAGTGTTTGTTGAATCTGACTCTTGATGAGTTGCTTGCCTTGCCGGAGAAGTTGCGTTGCTTAGCTTGTTGAATACTGTCATGATCCTATTGTTGGTGGGGTTGAATCCGTTCAACCAACCTATTGTATCTTGACTTGATTAGGAAGTTTTTAGGTACCATTTTAGGTGAAGAAATAATATATTTTTTCTCTTCTGCAATCTGCTTCGATTGGAAATAAAGGTCTTGGGCTAGGGATGCAGTGGTTGCATTGTCCTTATGTTCACCTTTTGAACAGATTGTGAAGAGGCTAGAGATGACCCCCCATAGTAACAATGACACTACAGGGTCAAGACTCATAAATAGCACGATGCTTCCACATATATGGCTGGCCCAAAAGAACATCACACACATCCAGTGAGGAAACATCACATAATACCTCATCCTTGAAGGGTTGGATGTCGTATGACAATCGACACTATTTAATGACACAAAGATCTTGTCCCTGGCAAAGCCACCCGATGTTGTATGGTTGCAGATGTGGTGTTGTTGACAATCTCAATTTTTTGACGACCTCTGCTGAGATGAGATTCTTTTGGCTTCCACTATCAACAATTAAATGCAACGGGGTCCCCTTCACCCATATCTGTGAATGAAAAAGGTATCCCCCCTCTTTAGGATCTGTTAGTTCTTCTGTTTGAATTGTTGCGGTCGCGACAGTAGAAATGGGGTTTGCGTCGATGATATGTCTTCTTCCATTATTTTCTAAATCGGATTCTAAATCAGGGTTCGACTCCTTTTCTTTGATCTCGACCACCAATGATTTTTTTGAGCAACATTCATTAGTGTTATGCTAGGGTATTTTGTGGGAATTGCACCACTTTCTAGTGTCCTTCTTCGTCTTTCTGTTACCCTTCTTATCCTATGGCTTGGCCTCGTTTTCTAGCTGGTTGTTAGGGTTGTCTTGACCATATTTTGATTTTTGTGGATTTACAGACCTAAAATCCTATTTGTTCTAGTGCCTAAATTTATGTTCAATTTTGACATCATATCTATAGGAAGCTCCCAGTGATGAGATGTCCAGGAAATCCATTTCGATTTGGATGTACCTATGCAGAGCCCTGCAATATTTCAGAACCAAATTCCACTCAGAGTCTTTGATACCCATCTTGGTGCGCAAGGTATGGAAAGCATTTCTGAACTCCAACACTGTTTTTCCCCTCTCTTGTTATAGTGTGGTCCACCTCATGTATTGGTCGTCATAGTTAGCAACAGGGTAATATTGTTCCTTGACTCCATCCACACAAAAATCTCAAGTGGGCTCGACTCCATATATTCCATAATCCTTTTTGGATATTTTCTCCCAGTAAGTTTCCCACCAATGTTTGACATAGGGGAAAGCCTTAAGGAGTCAAAAAGTGATATTTTCCCTGTCGAAAAAATTGTGAATAGAGAAATAACCTTTTAGCAGATTTAACCATTTTTCTAGGGCATCCGCATCTATCTGACCTTCAAATACGAGAATATAAAAATTAACTTGTACCTTGAAAGGAGAGGTGTCTCCAAAGTGGTTTCTCGATGAATATGCACATGTTTTTATTGGTAGGCGTTGAAGGATGTGGGAAAAATTCTCCATTATTTTGTCCCTCTGTCATGTGAGAGCTTGCTCAAGCAATATATTAATAGAATCTTTTTCTACGTCATTTTTATTTTATTTCACCATGGAAGGTTTCTTGTGTGTGCGTGAGTGATTTTCCTCAAGAGAGACAAGTTCAAGACCCAACTTTCTATACTCATACCTCGTCGGGGACATGCACTGAAAAACGATCAAGAACAACCTACTATGATACCACTAATCCATATTATTTTGAGCATGAAATGAGAGCAGAGATATAATAAAGAAATATACCGAGATATTGCAAGAGATACAATAATATAACAAATATATATCATATGTATATAAAAAGAGGCACATATATACAATAATACACAATTTCTATTAATGAGTGAAATGTACAGAACTGTAAAATTACAGAGTGAAAGACTCGCTAGAATGGTGGCTACTTATCTTTGAGAATAGATGTGATGGCTACGCTCATTCACAAGAATATGGATGTTACAATGAGGCTCCAAAGGATGTTTTAACATAAATAAAATCCAAAACCCTAACCCCATAAGATGAAAATCCAACAGTTTTGTGGACCCCGTTTTGGGTAGTTTGGTGTATCAACTTCCCCGGGGCGTAACTTTGGCATACAATATTTGTTTGTTGTACATGATAGCTCATTGGAAAGGTATTGATGAGGAGATTCATTTAGGGGGATAAATATGAGCCTTTGAATATTATTAAGGTTCCCTATCATGAAAAAACATTGTTTAGGCCCTCAAAATGGCCCTGGAAGTTTGGGACCCGAAAAACTGCTAAAAATAGTAAATTGCCAAGAAACTATTTTGAGACAGTTGGAATAGGTGGGTGGCCACCGATATCCATATGGATAAGATGTCCCATTTGAATTATGTTGGATTTTCTTATGGTGCTATCCATAGTACTCATAACCTTGCATCTGTTGCTTGGGCGATTTACACGCCTACCGATGAGTTGATTAGTCTACATGGTATATGTCTTGGTCGTGTGACTAAAAATATAGCAGAATATAGAATAATCATTGAATTATTGACCGAATCCATTTCACATGGAATTCATCGCTTGGTTTTCCAACTTGAATTTCAACTAATAGTACTGCAGTTAAGTAAAATTTATTCTATCAAAAGTCCTACTCTATTACGGTTATATTTAAGGGTTTGCCTCTTGGAAAGAGAGTTTGACTATTTGGAACATCAACACATTCCAAGAAATATAAATACATTAATAGATGCTTTGGCTAATTATGTATTAAATATACATTTGCAACATTTGTAAAAATCACGTACACACTTTGCACCCAATAGAACAAAAATATAAATTATTTTATATTAAAGTTTATAAAAGGTTTAAAAAATGTGTTAAGACAACACCAAACCTATGAATTTCATATCAATACATGTCGATCGTCAAAATTACTAAAGATATACCAGTCATGATGCTCATGGTAAAATACTACTTCCTGAGTTACTCGCCGGAGAAGACAAGCTATGTGTCCAAATACTCCTGCAGTGTGTCATTGGTACCCTCTGCGACAGATCGTCTATTCAAATATCCAGTATACCCAAAGTCAATCCATCGAGGTTGTGTTCTATATCCTCGAGATCCTATGCTGCTTCACGATCATAAGTAGAAACTATTGAACCCTTCTCACCTCGTCTCTATATCGATGAAGTTCAATATGGTTTGCTTGGCCCGATATCTACATGATGAAAACAAAATCAGTCTCAATACGACAAAAACATTGAAATTTTTGAAATTTTAAAACAAAAAAAATGGTTTCTTTTTACCTGAATCATTCCACTGATACCCCAATGTAAAGAATACATATAGATCTCCTCGGAAATCCATCCTCTTGTAAGCATATTCCTCTACTATGATGAGTTTATTCTTTACCCATCTGAAGAACTGCTCGTCATAAAATATTATAGGGCCGCCACCATGGTGCATCATCATGTCCACCCACCTCTTCATTCAAGGCTCTTGTGGATCATCATCCACATATAACTCCATGCTATGTAAACGTATTAGTGGAGCTCTCTCTAGGAAGAAGGATACCAAAATTGAATTGTAACTGAATTGCTTCAAACGACCAGTTTTGCACTTGGTCAACTGATCTTTCATACTCTCCAAAATCCATTCACACCAATTAAACGTTGTAGGCGCCACACAATCGATTGCATACTGCATCTAGGAGTTGGTGGCTAAGGGAGGAGATGCACTTCTGGTAACTCGAGTGATGGTTAAAAGAATGGTCCTCAAGGAAATATATCTAACATTCTTTATGGGAATTTTCCCACTACTTTTCCTTATTCCGGCAACACAATGTTGTGAGATATAATTATTGGTCTTTTCACCACCTCCCATGAATCAATACAAATACACTCACTCTCCTCATCTTGAGAGCTCAGTCAAAAAATAAATGTCCTCGGTTTCCAAGGCCAAATCATGAACTTCGACCTTGAATACTTGCTCATCGGGTTCCCACATTTTTACCAGGAACTCCAATAGTCGAACTTGGGCCCTCATGTCATGGATCTGGAAGAATTTTGCCAACCCACACCTCTGGAGGGCCAACATGGTGTTTGGATCATTTCATGTGATTTGATATTCTATTTCGTCCTCCCTTTCACTCCATTCCAACATTTTCTCGCAAAAAGTATACAAACAACAAGTGGAGAACTTATTTGTTAGATAACATCCAAAATTTCCAAGCTTCACAACTTAAAATGATAATTTTTTTTGAGCTTGACGATTTTCGCACCTTGTTTTTACCCACAAAGTGACATTGTCACACTTCTCGATAAAGTGGGACTGCGACACTCTTAAGTGTCACAGTCCTCAATAGGGGTATCTTGCGACACCTAGGAGGCACGTTTTAGGGCTTGGAAAGAAGCCCAAAAACATCTAGAACTAGATTGAAATTGAAAATTTTGACCACCAAATGAAAGAAGAGGAAAGATCTATTACCTAGAAAAAATGGGAGTCAATTTCGTCCACAGATATTCTTGTAATCGTCACCTGAAGGATCAAGAAAATTGGGGTTTTTTCTCACTACGGGAAAGGTAAAAACACACAATGGTAAAAAAGAACTTACTTTTTCCTATTTTTATCCAAGTAAGGAATATTCCTTTTAAATATTTTATTTCATTTTTACCATTTTTATATAGTGCCTCATTAGTTAACATAATTGTTAAGCATGAATGATGTTTTTCTATAGATTGTGCAGGTTACGAGTTATATGTTTGAAACATAAAGTTGCGGTTGAGTATGTTTTTTATAGTTTTTTCCAAAAACTTTAAAAAATACAAAAACATGATAGAGATTTTCTTTAAGCTCTTTTCAAAACCCTATAAATATGAAAACATTTCTGAGTGAACTTGCTTCTTTTCACACTCATTAAAGAATTTGAGAGAGCATATATTAAGTATTGGTTTACCCCTTTTTCAGGATAAGTATGATTAATTACGAAAAATGAATACTCTATTCAAACATGAATAGAAGAGTTCTCATGGGTATTAGTTTACACTTTCCAGGATTGGGGGATTAAATTTACGAAAAAGATAATATTGGAGTTTCCTTTAGGTGTTTTTCAAACTCCCTAAACTTGAAAAACCACTGAGTTTACTTTCTCTGGAATCATAAAATGTTGATCCAAAAGGATATAGAGAAGGATAAGAATAACTCAAAATTCATAGAGGCAACTCAGAATGCTCATAATGGCTCCAGTAGACAGAGAAAGGGAAAAAATTCAAAGTTCCCGAAACTCGGTGAAAATAGCATGATCGCGAAGAGCACGTCACAATATTTATAACGATGCAAATGACTCATCAAACGGAGTTACAGAGTAAAATATATTCACAGTCAATGTTTGGTCAACCTAGCCTAGTCAGCAGGGGATGAGTCAACATCCATACTACTAACGTCAGCATCCGTATAGGTGATGTCATCATCTGTACAATTCACGTGGGAGAGCAGGGAAGTGACATGTGGAATGATGATGTCAGCACGATGATGTGGCAACACTAGAGTTTTCCACGTGTCACCCGGTTATTGGCTTTTTGGACCGATCCGTGGACCAGTCGGATTGTGCCATGTGGTAGTCCATATGACTGACGTGGCGCTGACGTGGTGTGTTAATTTGGCAGGGGGTAGTATGGCCCAATGAGGGTTCTCCATGTGGCCCAATCAGGGGTTTCCATGTGGCAGGCGGGAAACACCCAATGAAAACCCATGAACGAATTTAGAAAAACAAAATTATTGGGTCTGCCAAATCTGATGGACCACACCAACTTTAGCAGCAAGTTAGAAGGACTTCTAGTGACTCCACTAAAGTTAGCGACGGATATTTATATATTTCAAATATATATAACCAAAGTACTAAAAACAGAGTCTGTGGGATTCGACCCCAGAACCTCCGCATATGCCCAAACCTTAATACATTTGTCCATAACCAATGCGCCACGTGTACCTCTTGGTACATCCTCCCACATTTATTACTTAAAAGGTGCAATCTGCCTAGTGCCGGGGAGAATAGGTGAGGACTGTATGACCTGCAGACATGGATTTCGAAGCGATACAGTCATTATTGCAGGTTGCAGAGGGCACACAAACCGAGATAGAATTCTTCTTGGGCATGGGAGTGCCAGAGTCAGATCAGAGCATGGAGACATAATTTTTTGGGTAATTCGATGCCACAAATTCAATGGTGATGTATGTTTTCTGATCTGAGCATTATTTCTATAGCTTGATTTCAGAATGAGGTATATTTATGTACTTGCCAAATTTATTTTGTTGAGTTAATGAAAGAGCCTACCTGTTTGAGAGCAGGACTCGAAGACGTAGTCCACTAGGGATGAAATCCATTATCAAGTTTTTGTGTTCATATATGATGATTATGTCTCTTCATTTTGAGTTTTCCCTTCTTTAATGGTGCACTTTAATTTATGTTCATTTAATGCAATTCTTTATAAGTCACGATGAAAAGATCATGAATCATGTTGGTATCAGAGCAATCATCTTTGACTTGAATTGTTGAGTGTGAATTCTTACTAGGTCCAAAAATAAGTAGGGTGAAGGAAATCTTAATACTTTCAATCCCAAAGTTGGTCATGTATCCAGAAGGAAGAAAATGGCATAAGAGGACAAGCATGATGAACAGGACAAAAACTTTCACATGGTCTTTTATCGCATGCTGGAAATGGTTGAGTGAATGTATGGAGATTACAAGAAGAGGATGAAGAAGAAAGGGAAGAAAAAGGAAGAAGATGTAGATGATGATGCTTTGGTAAACCAAGTGGATGGAGGAGATCCTCCTGAGCCTCTGTCTCCACCTTCGAGTTCTAGTTCTTCTTCCTCTGAGCATTCTCATCATTCTCATCATTCTAGCCATAAAGCCTCTTTTAAGAAACCATTATTAAAGATTGATGTAAAATTTGCTTTACCTATGTTTAATGGAGATGCTAATTCTGAAAAGATAGATAATTGGATCCGATAGGTTGAAGTGTATTGCCATGTCCAACATATTGATGAAGAGGAAGTTAAAGTGCAACTTGCTTCTCTTCGGTTGGAAGACACCGCTCTCGTATGGTGGGAGAGAAAGCTTCAGGACATAAGTAAGTGTGGTAATATTCTTTCCTCATGGTCAGAATTTAAATCAGCGATAAGGAAGCAATTTTATCCATTAGGGTATTTACATAAAGAAATGATGGAATGGAAAACTTTAAGGCAAAGTAAAGGTCAAACTATACAAAGTTTCACAGAAGAATTTAGGAAGAAATCTCTTGCATTGAAAATTCCTTTGGATTCTTATGAGACTTTAATGAAGTATATTTGCGCACTTCACAGTTACATTTGTCATTCTTTTCTCTTGTTTAACCCCACTAGTCTTGATGAACTTTGTGTGCAATCCACTCACCTTGAAAACAGGGGGAACATGTTCAAGAAGATCCCACAAAGAAACCTTCCAACTTCCCACTTAAGAATTTTAAGAAGTTTAAAAGGAAGGAAAAGAAGACCACTACAGTGATGAGAGAAGGAGGAAAACCATATTTCACTCATTGCAAGAAGAGTGGCCACGATGAAGAACACTGTTGGAAACTGCATCCAGAAAATAAAATGAAATAGTTTGGTGGAAAGGGGAAGACAAAGACCATTGCTATAGTACATCAAGATCTTGGTTCTGATTCATGAAATGAAGGAAAGATCACAATGGTTGGAGTACAATGTAAAGATTCTCTTCATGCTGGTTCTAGTTCCAATGATGAATCTCATGTTGATGAACAAAAGATGAATGAGTTATTTCATATAAGAGTTGTATCTAAACATACTAAGATAGATATATTATTTGATCCAGTTTCCCAAGTAAACTTAATATTTAAAGCACTTGTCAAGAAAATGGGTCTTGAAATGAAACCACATCCGAAGCCTTATCCTCTTGGTTGGGTATGTGACAAAGCAAACCTTAATGTCACCAAACAATGTAGGATCAGATTTGTTATTACTTCAAAATTGATAGATGAAGTAGATTTGGATGTTGTACCACTTGATATATGTGGCATAGTGTTGGGAAGTCCTTATCTTTATGATAGAAAATAAATCTTCTTTCATCGTGAGAACAAATACCACCTTACTAAAGGGGGAGTGGAATATATTTTTAGGGCTCACAACATGAGGGTAAATACAACACTTGTTAGTGTAGTTAAAATGAAAAGACTCATAAACACTAATAAGAGATATGTACTCATTGTCATCAGAGAGAACGATGTTGGGACATCCGACGCTTTCCAAGGGTGTGATCCATCTCATAAAAAGGAATTAATTGATATTTTTTCTAAGTATGATGAAAATTTTCAGCAACCAGATGGATTACCTCCTAAGAGGGAAATTCAACATGAGATACATCTACAACAAGATTCTCCTCTTCCTAATGTGGGCATGTATAGGATCTCAGTTGTGGAGATGACAAAGATCAAGAAGCAGGTATAAGACTTATTGGATCAAGGGGTCATCAAGCCCAGTTCATCTCCTTGTGGTTCTTCGATCGTGATGGTGCCAAAGAGAGATGGCACATGGTGAATGTGTGTCGATTACCAAGACTTAAATAAAATCACGGTGAAAAATCAATACCCTCTTCCTCGCATAGATGATTTTCTTGATCAATTGAAGAATGTTGTCTATTTCACTAAGTTGGATTTGCAGAGTGGATATCATCACATCAGAGTCGTAGAACAAGATGCATGGAAAACTACCTTTAAAACCAAACATGGATTGTTTGAGTGGTTAGTTATGTCGTTTGGGATTTATAATGCTCTGACAACTTTCATGTGTGTGATGAATGATGTATTCAGGCCTTTCCTAGATGAATTTGTGATTGTATATTTAGATGAAATTCTTATTTTTAGTGGGACTTGGGATGAGCATGTGAGGCATGTAAAGAAAGTATTGGATACTTTGTGAAGGGAAAAGTTGTATGTAAAACTATATAAATGTGAATTTGGCAGGACTTCACTTGTGTACTTATGTCATATTTTAGGAGGAGGACAATTGAAAATTGACCCTTCCAAAATTGATGTAATTGTAAATTGGCCCAAGCCAAAAAGTGTAACCGAAGTCCTAAGTTTCTTAGGTGTAGTGTAGTATTGGAGGATATTCATTCCCAACTTCTCCTTTATAACAACTCCTTTGCATGCCTTAACCAGTGTGAAGAACACTTTTCAGTGGGAAGGAAAGAAACAAAAATCTTTCGACACTTTGAAGGGGAAGATCAGTACCGCACCAGTATTAGCACTGTTGAATCCTCAACAACCTTTTGAGATCGAGATAGATGCCATCGGATACACCATGGGTGTAGTATTGATGTAATATCCTAAGAATATCAGTTACCACTCTGAAACTTTTAACCAAGTTGTTGTTAACTATCCTACATATGATAAAGAGTTGTATGGATTAGTCCAGAGCGTAAAGAAATGGAAGCAATACTTGTTAGGGAAGGAAACAATCATACATAGAGATCACCAACCCTTACAATATCTTCAAGCACAAACCAAATTGAAACAATATTGACACTACAGGTAGACGAGTTTTCTACAACAATTTCACTTGGTAATCAAGTACAAAAAGGGTACACGTAACAAGGTAGATGATATGCTTTCTAGACCTACTATTGTTGCTTCTATTGTTTTGAAGAATGCTTCTTTATCTCATGATATCTATGTAGAACAATATGCCATCGATGAATATCTTAAAGAAGTATACGTGAAGCTAACCATTGGTGCACATGTAAAGAACTATTGTCTGCAGGGAAAGTTACTCTACCATATTGGAAAGCTATGTATTCCTACAAGTGAACGAGTCCATGTAATATGAGAAGCTCATACTTCTCTTATGTCTGGGAATTTTGGGGTAGGAAAAAACATGGATCATTTGCAAAGGTTTTGTTACTGGCCTCAAATGAAAGAAATTGTAACTAAATATGTAAAGGGGTGTATGATGTGTTCTACTTGTAATCCCACTAATATAAAACTGGGGCCATACTCACCACTTCCTATTCCATCCCATCCATGGGAAATTGTATCTATGGATTTTTTAGGGGGTTTACCAATGACCAAAGGGGGTCATGATTATTTTTATGTGGTAGTGGAAAGGTTCAACAAGATGTGTATCTTGATTCCATGTAAAAAACATATCACTGCTAAGAAGACCACTAATCTCTTCTTTCAACATGTTTGGGTTCACTTTGGGTTACCCACATCCATCGTCTCGAATCAAGATACTCGATTCCTTGGGGACTTCTAGAATAGATTGTAGAGAATGATGGAAACCAAATTGAAGAGGAGCACTTCTCTCCATCCACAGACCGACACACATACAAAGGTGGTAAACTGAACAATGGAAATTTTTCTTCGAGGCTACTGCAGCAAGCATCCCAAGTTATGGGATGAACAAATACCATATGTACAACATGCATACAACCGAGATTTACATTCATCCACTTAGAGTTCACATTTTGAGACATGTTTTGGGTACCTACCAAAGGTTCCCTTGGACTTGATGTACGAGAGAGATGTCGATGTGAATGAAGAATGAATAGAGGATAGAGCCCGCAAGTTCATCTAGAGGATCCAACAGATACACTATGAAGTTAGGGAATAGTTGGAGAAGAGTCAAGCACAGTATAAATCTCGGCATGACAAGAACAGGGTTGATCATCAATTCCAGGTTGGAGATCGGGTATGGCTTCACATCAACCAGGAGAAATTGAATGGTGAAGGCAAGAAACTCAAGTCCATTCGTTATGGACCCTTCACTATCTTGGAGAAAAGTGGTACCAATTCTTTTTGTCTGGAACTTCCTCCTTATATGCAGATTTAATCAGTTGTGAATGTTGAGAACTTGAAACTTTTTTAGCCTCCCATGATCATGGATCAAGATGAGGAAGTTTCAATACCTTCAGTTGATGAGTTTTCACCTGAGTACTTGGATGAGCTACAGGAAGATATCATCCTAGACAGGAGGATGAGGACTTCACACAGGGGTGATGTTGATTATCTTCGAGTAGGCTTGAAAGGCACACATCCAAGAAGGAAAAGTGGATCGAGAAGGAAAAAGTGAGGGGACTATTCCCTCACTTACCATTTGATTGATGAAATATTTTGGTGGTCCAAAAATATCTCAGTGGGAAGGCGTGATCCAAAAGGATCTAGAGAAGGCTAAGAATAACTCAAAATTCACAGAGGCAACTTAGAATGCTCAAGATGGCTCCAGTAGACAAAGAAAGGGAAAAAAATCAAAGTTCCAAAAACTCAGTGAAAGCGACATGGTCACGAAGAGAGCGTCACAATATTTCTAATGGCGCAAATGGCTCGTCAAACGAAGTTACATATTGAAAGCTATTCATGGTCAAAGATTGGTCAACCTAGCCTAGTCAGCAAGGGATGGGTCAACATCTGTACGAATGATGTCATCATCCATACATCACACGTGGGAGAGTAGGAAAGTGACATGTGGAATGCTGACATCAACATGACGTCAACATGATGATGTGACAGCACCAGAGGCTACCACGTGTCACCCGATTATTGGCTTTTCGGATCGATCTATGGGCCAGTTGGATCGTGCCACGTGGCAGTCTGTACAGTCAGTATGATGGATGTGGCATGCTGATGTGGCATTGACATGGTGTGCTGATTTGGTAGGGGCCAACGTGGCCCAATGAGGGGCTGTCACATGGCAGGCGGGAAATGCCCAATGACAACCAGTGAATGAATTACGAAAAAAAAAAATTGGTGAGTCAGCCAAATATGGTGGGCCACACCAACTTTAGCAACAAGTTGGAAGGACTTCTAGCGACTCCACTAAAGTTAGTAGAAGATATTTATATATGGAAAATATATATAACCAAAGTACTAAAAATAGAGTCTGTGGGATTCGACCCCGAAACCTTCACATATGCCCAAACCTTAATACATTCTCCCATAACCAATGTGCCACGGGTAACTCTTGGTACATCCGCCCACATTTATTACTTAAAAGGTGCAATCCGCCCAGAGCCAGGGAGAAGAGGGGCGGACCATACGACCTACGGTCATGGATTTTGAGGTGGTACAATTATTATTGCAGGTTGCAGAGGGCACAAAAACCAAGATATAATTCTTCTTGGGCCTGGGAGTGCCAAAGTCAGATCAGAGCATGGAGACAATCATTTTAGGGTAATTCGATGCCACCAATTCAATGGTGATGTTTGTTTTCTGATCTGAGCATTATTTCTATAGCTTCATTTTAGAATTAGGTATATTAATGTACTTGTCAAATTTATTTTGCCGAGTTAATGAAAGATCCTACCCATTTGAGAGAAGGACCTGAAGACGTAGTCCACCAAGGACGAGCTCCGTTATCAAGTTTTTGTGTTCAGATATGATGCTTATGTCTCTTCATTTTGATTTTTCCCTTCTTTAATGATGCACTTTAATTTATGCTCATTTAATGCAATTATTTATAAGTCACGATGAAAATATCCTGGATCAAATGTACGTTGAAATACCCATATGGGATTAAACCACTCCTTCATAGGGTTCATTAAAAATACTCTGAAAGACTCATTCGAAGGATGAGCTTATATTACACACATATTTTATCCTCCTCAATCTTGTGTAAAGATAAAGAGGTGCTCACCATAAATGATGGGGGGAAATTGGGAAGGGAACTTGTATTAAATCTGTATTAAATTTTGGCAGCAAGTCACTCTTGAACATGCCACTCTTTCACTCCTCGTGTCAGATTGGGAAATCCACTTGTCTCTTGCTGGTGATAATTTTCTCCAAAGTTATATTTTGGTATGTGATCCTCATTTTTGAGTCATTGCTGCCAAGATAGTTGTTGTGTCATCAATATGTTCAAGAGAAGTCCAACCAAAATATTTCTATCACGTCGGTCATTTTTTGTAGTATCAACGATCCCTGAGTCAGTCCTAAATCAATCTATACTCTGATCTACTTCAAATCCTTGTACCTGTTTCATGTCGTTGATGGGGGATACATCAAGGCCCTCCTGCGAAAAATCACTTCCTATCGACTTCAACACATTATCTAGGAAGTTGGTTTAGAAACTTTACATTACCTTGGAATTTGCATGCCTCAATGGAAAGTTTCCTCACCTTCGGCGACATGTTTCATCAATGACCTTTGATCGAATGATTCTATGAGTGTTCGAATTCAAATCATCTATTCACACTCAACAAAATGTACTTATGTATCTTGAGGGACATCGTCATCATTAGTGGTTCCTTTCGCACATTTTAATAGTTTTCATCATTGATGGTAATCAGATGGTTTCTACCATGCCTGACTTTGACACCTATATTCACATGGTTAGATTCGTATTATGGAAGGATAGAAATGAAGACCCTGGATCTCCTTTGATAAGATCCAGGTTGCAATGGAGTATTTTGAGAATGTATTGTTACGTGGATCCACAGTGTATGTCTCATGGATATGTTCAAATTTGAGTTATTATGACATAGATCGACCATAGTGTATTTTTGGTGGCTATGCTTAGATTTGAGATATTATGGCATGGATCCATAGTGTAATTCAATGGCCGTGACTTATCTAACTTGACATAGATCTTTGTATGTAATATCTTATGCTTTTAATCATTTGTATTTTGAGTATGGGAATGCCTACCTCAGTGATGATATTGTAATTCATTGTTTGTTGTTGATAAGTCTCCAGCTGATGAGTTCTTTGTTTCAATATCCACATGGTAAAGTATTTCATCTCTCGCCCCTTTCTAGCTTCATACTTTGGGGGGGGATTTTGTTACACAATAGTTTTTCACAACCGATGATGTTGACTTATCCTCTATCATCCATGACATAAAAGCCTTGATTGTTGAAGAAGAACCTTTCTTTGAGAGAAGGAAAACATGTAAAAAGGTTCATACGTGTAAAAAGGGTCATTAAAGACCTATTTCAAGAGAGTGTCACATGTTGCACTATTGTAGCATGTGACACACTTAAGTTTTGCATGTTGCACCATTGTAGGGTGCCACAGTGTCTTAGTTTTCACCACTGCAGGGTGCAACACTGTCTAAAAGAGGAGAAAATGATGAAATTCGTGAAGCTTCTAGAAGAGAAGCTTCAAATATGAGGTGTCCTCCGATCGTTTTGGATCTCACTCGTACTCCTGATTTGGGGAGATCCCAACCTCCTTTTCAATCTATAAAAGGGATCTTCTCTCATAAAGAAAGACTAATAGTTAATGGAGAATAATGGTTGATAGCTTCTTGCTTCTGGTTTGTGGTTAGAAGATTGTTAACAATTCTTTGGATTTGAGAGATTCAATATAAACTAAAGTAGTCAGTTGATGGTGATCGATTTCATGGATGCATTGTGGGTATTGGAGAAATGAACTTGTTGGAAGGAGCTTCACAACATCAAGTCTCTAGTTGTAATCTCTTTCATTATTGTTAATACAACAATATAGTTTCTTTCCCACAAAGGTTGTTTATGTTTGATTATCTTTGTTGCATTTCTCCTTGATCATTTGAATAGTTTTCATCAAAATATACTATTGTTGCTTTCACTCTTGTTGGCTTGTGTCTTTGTTAAGCCCTAATATTGGCTCATTACCCCTAAATTGGAGCATATTATATTAGTAATGCTATTTTATTTATGCCAGCTTTAGGCCATTAGTTGTAATTATACCTCCTAGTCTCCTATATATACCAAGGAGAGATTTTCATTTTGAATCATCTTGTACTTGAACATTTAAGTGGGGTAAAAGGAGGTTG
>JZKD02S0703161.1:46508-57142 GCA_000966675.3 Picea glauca | reverse complement strand
AAAAGGAGGTTGCCCCCTCGAAGAGGCTTATTATCTGAAATTCTCTCTTTTTCAAGGCGTTGAGTACTTTTTCTGAGGATTTTCTATGCTATATTGATATTTGGTTCTTAACAGTCTTCTTACAGGTTATCATTCACAAGTCTCAGGACAACGCTGGAAACTACAACTAGCAAGGAAAATTGTCAATTAAAGGTGTGAGCTATTGCTAGCTAGTATTTTTTATTGCATAAACCTAGGGAAAGTTATATGGTCTGTCATGTTTTTTTCTAATATTGGTTTCCAAGTCTAGGGAGATCATTCCATGTCCGCATAGACCGATTTTTCCAACAACAGTAGAGAAGAAAATTTTCTCATGAAGATTGGATCACAAAGGACTGTGATCCAAAGAGATCTTGGATAGGTGGAGCAATTTCATCTAGATATCTAGGCTAAAGGAAGAGAGAGAAAGAGATAAAGTGTTCAAAAGAAGGATTGATTGCCACATATAGTGTAGGTATTTTGGAACAGGTTGCATAGTCAACGAGATTTTTAATGTACATGACATGTAGATAGCACGAGTATTCTACTACAAGCCACACATATAGCGTGGGTATCAATGTACAAGTCATGTTGTAGTCATACAATATCATATAATAACAGTGGCAACAAATTGGTGAATCGAGTTTTGATGTACTTTGTCTCTTTTCTGTTTGGGCCATTTTACCAATAAGGGAGCCCTTGTAAGATTTGAAGTAATTTAAATGATAATCTTAGTTGATGGGAATAATATCTTTGTGTATTGTGCATGATATTTTTGGTTTCCAATATTTCTTCTGCTATCTTTATTTGAGTTGAATATTCCAACAATGTATTTTTGTTTTGTGAGATGCTAATCTAATTTGCAGTAAGATAACAATATACCTAGGTGCTAGAGTAGGGATTTCATCGGATTTTAACAAGATGTTCATCCACACTAATCAAAATCCCTTGTAGTTCATGAAACCTAAGAAAATTTACAAAACAGTTGGAATCATAAGTGGTCCATGTACCTAAAATTGTTCCTCTCGAACATCAAGTATAATAAGGGTAGCATAAATCTAGTTGCAGATTTCCTGAGTCAATCTTCAGTTGTAACATCAACCAAAATTTTCAACTCTTGTGGACACACAACCTCTAGTTTTTTGAAGGAGGGTACTATGATATGAACCGAAGAGGGGAATATATGGGGTTAAATGTATAATGGAGTAAATGTATATGTAATAGTGGTCACCTTAATAAATATGCCGCATGTACAATGTGTGAATAGGGATATATAGAGATCATGTAATCATTATTGAGGGAACATGTGATTTGGATGTATGAATATATTGGTGTATTTGGAGGAGTTTTTCCTATTGTTTAAGGAATTATTGTATAACTAATCTCTCTTATATATCTTAGAGTTGTGATCCACACTCACATTGGTGTACATGGTGTGTACTCTAGTTTATTCTGATATTTTAAGGTTTTGTTACTTAACACCCTAAGTGTATGATAACGACCCTAACTTTGTTGTTACCTATTTGATTCAGACGCTATAGATATGTGAACTAATATTATATTTCCATCTCTAAGATGAAATTTTATTCCATATAGACCATATTGTTTTCCCTCAAGTGAATGTGAGAATATAACTTGGGAGGTGCATTATAGTGAAGTGGTAGGACACTTTGGCATGGAGAAGATAGTGGTGCATACTTATATTAGTGAAATCTTGTTAGAAAAATAGGATCCCAGAGCAATAAAATAAGACAAAATGAAGAAATAAAACACAAAAGATACATAATACAATAAAGACATAGATATACACGGTTCACCTAGTGTGGGCTACGTCCACCAGAGAAATTTTCAGGTCCTTCCTTTTCATTATCCAGAAAAATGAAGGGATACAACCTACAACACACTCGTTGTAACTCCCTCTTCTTTCTCTCACATTCTCCTCTCTTAGAATACAATAATCACACACATACACAACCACAATACAATTTCCTCATAAAAGAGGGTTTCCTTCTAGGGAAAACAAACTCTAACATAACTTCTACCGTCATATCTGTGACCTTATAATCAACAATCCATATTGACTACAAAATTACAATATTTTACAAGGCATGTTTTAACAATATTTCACTTTGGGGGCACTGCCCCTGAATCCCCCGCCAGGGGGGGATACAAAAAATTTTGTTTCCCCCCCTAGACCCCCCTGGAAAAAGTTGTGTGGGGGGAATCCCCCCACACCCCCCATTAGGGAATGAGGTCCAAGCATGACTGAAACAAACATCTAAATCAGAAAGATAATCGGGCTCTAGTACCAACAATCTCCCACTTGGAGACTGATCACAACAACTCCATTGTTGTTGTACCTACTGGAATATACTCCATCTTGGACCTAGATAATTTCTCATCTTCACCTTCATGCTTGAATACCAACTGAAGTTGAGTAGGAACTCAATTTCTCTCTGGTTACTCCCTTTGTTAACATGTCTGCAAGATTCTGGTTAGTATGTATCTTTTCCAACTTCAAATATCCATCTTCTAAGACAGATCGTATGAAATGGTACATGAGCTATATATGCTTAATATTTGAATGGAAGGTTTAGTTCTTTGCAAGATGAATGGCACTCTCACTGTCAGAGTACAACCTGTTATTCTCCTGATTCTTTCCCAATTTATCCATAAACCTCTGTAACCAAATCATCTCTTTACTAGCCTCTGTAGCAGCAACATACTCTTCTTCCATTATTGAATGTGTAACAACCTTTGTAGTTTCGAAATCCAACTTACTGATGTTCCACCTATAGTAAAAACATACCCTGTGGTGCTCCTCCTGCTATCTTTATCACCTGCCATATCTAAATCAACATGTCCCTGTAGAACAATGTCTGAACCTCCAAAACATAATGCATGAGTAACAATACCTCTCAAATACATAATAATCCACTTTACTATCTCCCAATGTTCTTTACCTGGATTGTTCATATACCTACTCACAATTCTCACTCTATGTGCAATATCTGGCCTTGTGAAAACCATCACACACATCAAGCTGCCAACTGTTGATGAAGAAGGGACCCTAGACATGTATTCTATCTCCTCCTATGTCTTGGGACACATTTCCTTGGTTAATTTAAAATTACTGGCCAAAGCTGTAACAACTGGTTTTTCATTTTTCATTCTAAACCTCTCCAACACTTTCTCTATGTACTCACTCTGAGACAATGTCAATTTGCGATTTTTCTTGTCTCTTGTTATTATCATACCAAGTATTTTCTTTACAACACCCAAATCCTTCATCGCAAATGAATTAAATAATTTCTTCTTGAGCACATTTATATCCTGCATATTAGACCCTACAACAAGCATGTCATCTACATACAATAGCAAGATAATATAGCTTCCATTTTCTAGCCTTTTAAAATAAACACAATGATCAGAATGACATCTACTATAACCTTGTTCTGTCATAAACTTGTCAAAATTCAAATACCACTTCCTTGGATCTTTCTTTAGGCCATACAAGATATCCTTCAACCTGCATACCAAATTTTCCTTCCTGTTGAGCTCATACCTGTGTGGATGTTTCATATAAATCTCTTCATCCAAATGCCCATGGAGAAAAATTGTTTTTACATCTAACTGTTCAAGATGCAAATTTTCTACTACCAAAAGACTTAAAATAGTCCTAATTGAAGAAATATTAAAAACAGGAGACAAATTTTCATCAAAATCTATACCTTTCTTTTGTGCAAACCCCTTTACAACAAGTCTAACCTTGTACCATTTTTTTTCTCCATTTTATTCCTTCAACTTGTAAACCCATTTATTCTGCAATGCCCTATTTCCTGCATGCAACTGAACCAAGTTCCAAGTCTGGTTATTTACCAAGGAATCCATTTCTTCTTTCATGCCTTGCTCCCACTTCCTTTTAGTGTCTACCTGCATTGCCTCTTAATAACATTCTAGTTCACCAAAATCAGTCAACAATAAATAATACAATGAATGAGAGTATCGTTCAGGGGCTCTACTTAACCTGGTAGATCTTCTAACAACACTTGTAGGAGTTTGAGGTAATTTCTGCTCCTATTGTTGTACATTTTGATTTTCTAGTACCTTTGGAATTTCTTTTTTAGTGATCTCATCAAGCAGTGTGTATTCTAGTTTTTATTTTTCCTCTTTCTTTTCCTGCAACTAATCTTTGTACATGACCTTATCATTGAATATGGAATCTCTACTCCTAATGATTTTGTGATTTTCATAATCCCATAAGAGATAACCAAAATCAATAACACTGTATCCAATAAAGGTACACTTCTTGGATTTTGCCTCAAGATTTGTTCTATTTTCTTTATCAATATGGACAAATGCTTCACAATCAAAAGTCTTCAAAAAAGAATAGTTTGCCTTTTTACCTGTCCATGCCTCCTTTGGAATTCCACCATCCAAAGATCTTGAAGGTCCTCTATTTATTAAGTAAACAACAATATCTACAATACCTACCCAGAACTGTAAGGGAAACCCAACATGCAATCTCATACTCCTTGCATGCTCCATGATTGTCATGCTCATCCTTTCTGACACACTGTTTTCTTGTGGTGTTCCTGGAACTGTTTTCTCTCTACAAATCCCATGGTATGAATATTAATCATCAAACTCCTTGCTGCAATATTCACCTCTATTGTCTGATCTGAGACACTTCAACATTTTTTCTATCTCATTCTCAACCAAATTTTTCCATTTCTTAAAAGTATAAAAAACATCAAATTTTTGTCAAATGTAATAAACCCAAGTTTTTCTAGTTGCATAATCAATACAAGTAACATAATAACAAGATCCACCAAGATATTATACCTAAGTTGGTCCCCATACATATGTATGCACAAGCTCTAAACTTTCACTCTTATTTTCTTTTCTGACTCTGAGAAATCTGATTCTCTTATGTTTTCCATACAAACAATGCTCACATAATTCCAATTCAATTTGTTTAATATCTGGAAACAATTTTCTTTTATGAAGTATCTGCATACCCTTCTCACTCATGTGTCCAAGCCTATGATGTCATAATGTTGTATCCACTCTTGTAGAAGCTAAAGAGATAGAAGAGGCAATATTACCAGTACATAAATACAATGTACCTACCTTATCTCCTTTTTCTATCACCAATGATCCTTGGTGACCTTCCACACCTTATCTGTAAATATAGATATACATCCTTCACTTGTCAACTGTTTTGTTGAAATTATATTTTTCCTTAGATTTGGAACATGTCTTACCTATTTCAACAACCATTGGTTAACATTTTTTTTTCTTTATTTTTACCTTTCCCATTCCAACTATTTTGCATGGTGCATCATCACCCAAATGAACTTGTCCAAAATAAACTTGAACATAATCTAGAAAATGTTTCCTATGGGATGTGGCATGAAATAAATCCCTTGAATATGCTACCCAAGACTAAAAAATATTATCTATAGAAAGAATCAAAGCATCGTGTTACATTTTCTTCCTGATTTTTCTCTTGTTATCCATCTCTTTGTTTCTTTGGAGCTCTGCAGTCTTTCTTCAAATGTCATTTCCTCCCACAATTCTAACACTCTATCTTTCCCATTATAGATTTGGATCTTCCCTTCCTATAATTCCCATGGTTTCTTGAGCCCTTTCCTCTATCCTTTTGTCTTCCCCTATTCGCCAAAGTCAATGCATTACCTAATGTCTCACTTGTGCTTTTCCATCACATTTCCTCACTAAGGATAATACCAACAACATCACTAAATTTTAAACCAAAGACAAAGTTACTTACATCCATGACCAAGTCATTCCAACTTTTTGGAAATGGGAAGAATAGTACAAGAGACCTAACCTCATCATCAAAGTCCACTTTTACATAACTTAGTTGATTAGTAACCGTATTAAATTCATTTAAATGATCTGCAATAGACCTACCTTTTGACATCTTCATATTAAATAATCACTTCATTAGAAATACCTTATTGGACACCGAGGGTCTTTCATACAGTTTATCCAATGCATCCATCAGCTCCTTCATCGTCTTTTATTTTGAAATATTGAAAGTCATCGATGCTGGCAGGCTCAGTCGTATCGTTCCTAGTGTCTTTCTGTCAAGAACCTCCCATTCTTTGTCCTTCATGGTCATTGGCTTCTTTGCTATTCCACCCAATGGTAGGAATAGATCCTTTTGATATAAATAATATTTCATCTGCATCTTAGGGCGATAGGAGGGGGAGGGGTTATCAATGAACCAACTGAATTCTGGGAACTAGTCTACTCCTGGGGGCTAGGAGAAGAAACCAATAACACCGCAGAATATCTAAGCCTTTGGCAAGGACTCATCCAAGCCTGGAAGCTAGCTATCAAAGAAATTATGGTGATAGGAGACTCCCGGATTTTAATCCAAGCTATGGTCACTAACACGCTGCCAAATAAAATGAACCTTCGACAAATCTCCAAGAAAATCTTGCGGCTCTCGCCTTCCTTCCATAAAATTGACTTCTTCCATGTTCTTCGACAACTCAATGGTGAAGAAGATCAGGCTTCCAAAGATGCCACCCCTTTGAGCAGAGGCCAACTATCCATCAATGGAACTTTATTCTTCGACCCACTCCCTTAACGACATATGGAGGGTGCTCACCTAGACCTCTCGGGGCATGTGGCACACGTTTCTCCCAGACTCCTCAACTTGTGGCAGCCCTTAGGTGACACCTTTGTCCGTCCCCTACCCCGCGTGAAGATACTTCATCTTCTCGTTCATGTCTCCTCACCACTTCTCGCCTTTCCTTTGCCTCACGTCACTCATGTCGCTCTGCTCTGAACCCATCCCCCTCCCGCATGGCATTCGCATGAGGCTACTTCAACTCATGGTGACGCACGTTTGAAGTGTTGTTAAATTCGGGAAGGTCGTTTCCTGCTCCTACCTATCTTTCTCTTTTGACATTGCCTGGAATCTCACTTGGCTGGTGCTCTCCATCCCTCCCCCTGCTCGTTCTTGCCTGTCTGATTTGGCTTGGTCCCCTACCTGGTTAGTTTCCATTTCCCCTCTTTGTGCAATGGCATCTAGTTCCATCTCATCCTCCCCTCCCAACCCTCCCCCCTCCTTGGAACTTGAAATTCATAAGTTGAAAAGAACACTTAGTGCACACAGAGGCTTCCTGCTTCATCTGGACGGGGAAGGCAGTTAGAGGTTTGAAATGGTGGAAGAAGACCTCATCCAACTCAGGGAAGAAGCAGTCAAAGCTCTCACTCACACAACACAGGAAACTAATAGCAAAATTGTTGAATTGGAGGCAATAATTGAAAAGTTGGAACTCCAAGCCGCATGCATGAATCGCCGGACAAATGCAGGTGCAAAGACGTCTCTGGGTGCAAGCTCCACCATACCAGACCTGAAGGTTTAGTTATGGTTTTCCTCACTTCTGAATCTAGTTCTTTCTTGGCTCTCTGGTTTTTTCTGTGTAAGCAAGAGTATAGTCCCCCTTTGAATTACATGCACCCACAATGTAAGTCGGACCTCAGCTTGTGTTTATTTTTTGAAATTTCGAAAGTTGTGGGAATCTCGGGACTTCATACCAGGGTAGTACTACATGTAATCTCGAATCCCAGGCACAAAATGCAGAGATGAAGTTTGTAGATCTTTCCACAGTGGTCATACCACTGCTATTAATATAAAAATCTATTTCCTCTGTAAAAAAAAATATTTCATCTACATCTTCCATAATTGGTAGTTTTGGCAGTTAAATTTATCAACCCTAAAATTTCCATCTTCTGCCATTTCTCCCACTCGAACCATGAACCCTCTTTTCCTTCGAGTTACCTTTCTCTCTGATACCAGTTGTTAGAAAAACAAGATCACAAAGCAATAAAATAAGACAAAATGAAGAAATAAAACACAGAAGATACACAATACAACAGAGACACGGATATACATGGTTCAACCTGTGTGGGCTACATCCACTAGAGAAATTTCTAGGTCCTTCCTTTTTATTATCTAGCAAAATGAAGGCATACAACCTACAACACACCCATTGTAACTTCCTCTTCTTTCTCTCACAGTCTCCTCTCTCGGAATACAATAATCACACACATACACAACCATAATAAAATTTCCTCATAAAAGAGGGTTGCCTTCTAGGGAAAAAAACCCTAACATAGCTTCTACCGTCAGATCTGCGACCTTATAATGAACGGTTTATATTGACTACAAAATTACAATATTTTACAAGGTATTTTTTCCCAAATATTTCGCTTCAAGGGCGCTACCCCCGAATCCCCCGCCAGGGGTGGATACAAAAATTGTTTTTGCCCCCCCCGCCCCTCCCTGGATGCCCCTGGCAACAATTGTGGGGGGGAAAGCCTCCCCACACTCCCTCATTATGGAATGAGGTCCAAGCACAACTGAAACTATTTTCTTGTGGTCTTCTTGGAACTATTTTCTCTCTACAAATCCCATGGTATGAATAGTAATCATCAAACTCCTTGCTGCAATATTCACCTCCATTGTCTGATCTTAGACACTTCAAAAATTTTCCTTCCTCATTCTCAACCAATTTTTTCCATTTCTTAAAAGTATCAAAAACATCAAATTTTTGTCAAATGCAATAAACCCAAGTTTTTCTAGTTGCATCATCAATAAAAGTAACATAATAACGAGAGCCACCAAGAGATGATACCTAAGTTGGTCCCCATACATATGTATGCACAAGATTTATCCTTTCACTCTTATTTTATTTTCTGACTCTGAGAAATTTGATTCTCTTTTGTTTTCCATACACACAATGCTCACATAAATCCAAATCAATTTGCTTAATATTTAACAACAACTTTCTTTTGTGAAGTATTTGCATACCCTTCTCACTCATGTGTCCAAGCCTATGATGCCACAATGTTGTATCCACTCTTGTAGAAGCTAAAGAGATAGAATAGTCAATATTACCAGTACATAAATACAATGTACCTACCTTCTCTCCTTTTGCTATCACCAGTGATCCTTTGGTGACCTTCCACACCTTATTTGTAAATATAGATATACAACCTTCACTTGCCAACTGCCCTGTTGAAATCATATTTTTCCTTAGATTTGGAACATGTCTTACCTCTTTCAACAACCATTGGTTTCCATTCCTTTTCTTTATTTTTACCTTTCCCGTTCCAACAATTTTGCATGGTGCCTCATCACCCAAATGAACCTGTCCAAAATAACCTTGAACATAATCTAATTTTTTTTCCTATGGGGTGTGGCATGAAATGAATCCCCTAAATATGCTACCCAAGACTCATAAATATTGTCTATAGAAAGAATCAAAGCATCGTGTAACACATCACCTGTTACATTTGCTTCCTGATTTTTCTCTTGTTGTCCATCTCTTTGTTTCTTTGGAGCTATGCAGTATTTATTTAGCTGTCATTTATTCCCACAATTCCAACACTCTATATTTCCCATTCTAGATTTGGATCTTCCCTTCCTAGAATTCCCACGATTCCCTGAGCCCTTTCCTCTATCGTTTTTTCTTCCTCCGTTCTCCATAGTCAACACATTACCTGATGTCTCACCTGTTCTTTTCCATCACATTTCCTCGCTAAGGATAACACCAACAACATCATCAAATTTTAGAGTGTTTGAACCAGAGATATATTTACTTATAGCCATGACCAAGTCGTTCCAACTTTCTAGCAATGAGCACAAGATTAGAAGAGCCTTGACCTCATCATCAAAGTCCAATTTTAGAGCTTAGTTGATTAGTAACCTAATTGAATTCATTTAAATGATTTGCAACAGACCTACCTTCTAACATCTTCTTATTAAATAATCACTTCATTAGAAATACCTTATTGGATGCCGAGGGTTTTTCATACAGTTTAGCCAATGCGTCTATCAGATCCTTCATTGTATTTTCTTTTGAAATATTGAAATGCATCTACGTTTCCAGGCTCATCCATATCGTTCCTAGTGCCTTTCTGTCAAGAAACTCCCATTCTTCATCCTTCATGGTCATCGAATTCTTTGTTATTCCACCCAATGGTAGGAATAGATCCTTCTGATATAAATAAACTTCCATCTGCATCTTCCATAACTGGTGTTCGACAACAAAAGTATTCCAACAGAGGGTGAACACCTTCAGTAACCACTCACATAACCAGATCAAAGATCAACACACCGATGTTTTCACGTGATAAAACCCCTACGGGGAAACATCCACGACCCCAACCAACGCGACCACTTGGAGTAGTTTATTAATGCAAAGAAAAAGATTACAGAGAGATTTTACAAGAGAGTTTCTCACAATCGATCATCGGCAAATGAACCTCCATGCTCTTTAAGTAGAGATCATGGAC
Source organism: Picea glauca (assembly GCA_000966675.3). Taxonomy (NCBI): domain Eukaryota; kingdom Viridiplantae; phylum Streptophyta; class Pinopsida; order Pinales; family Pinaceae; genus Picea; species Picea glauca. The sequence goes on along the minus strand of JZKD02S0703161.1, from coordinate 46,783 downwards.
CAATAAGGTGTTAAGCCACGGATCAGTGGTCATTAAGATCGAAGAGAGTATGAACCGCCAAATCACTCTATGTCGGGAACATATCATGACCGTCGGATTTCCTAACTACAAATTCATACTAATGCATACTAAAGAAACACACTATAAAACACACTTTTACCTAACGACACAATAGACCAAGTAGATCTTACTAACTCCTAAGTTTCTAAATATCCTAACATCCCCCCTTAAGAACAACTTGGGATAGGATTGAAGGATTTACAATAGTGACACAA
>JZKD02S0703150.1:0-15187 GCA_000966675.3 Picea glauca | reverse complement strand
AATTTTATCCTATAGAATTTGGGCGAATAATTTTTAAAATAGCGAATCTCATTTTTGGAAAAACCATGGAAAATTAGCCCATGAGCGAAATTTAGCCCCTAAAATCATCCATGAATAATATGGTTATTATTAATTATATTGTGAGTTAGAGAGGTCGACCCTATTGTGCCAATAGACACTTATGTTGACAAGTCAAGTCTAATATAAGTAAAGGTAAATTCCCCATTGAGGAATCATATCTTTTGTGTGAGTTTGGAAATTTCAGCAAGTACATCTTCTTGGGAAAAGTGTGCACCTCGCTTGGGTGCTAGTCTTATAGGGTTTGCAAGCACCCCCTTGTGTGCTAGGTTTTATTGGTGGTGAAGGTCTTTCTCTTGAAGAATATAGCAAAGGATTGGCTGGGTTTTCTTCCCTTATTGAGAAGGGTTTCCCAGGATAATTCTTGTGTACTTGTGCATGGTGCTTCTTCTTGTGATCATGGTTGTTGCAACAAAATTGTTTATTGTTTAAGTTAAATGATAAAAAGGAATGAAATTCATGATTAAACATTGCATATTGAAAAATCAACATGGTTTCAGAGCATATATCTTGAATAACCCATTGCAAAAACAACTTTCATCCATCCTCTCTCTCTGGCAGAAACCGTACGACCCTCCTAAGGTTCCCAGAAACTCCATACGGCCTACCCTTCTGGGAGTTTTCAACACTTGGCACTTGGACGTTGGGGATTAAAAGAGCATAGATGTGTACGACCTCCTTCAACGCACCTCAAACAAGTCTCAAACTACAATTCCAACCATTTTGACTTTTAGACCCTAGGGTTTCTAGGGTTTTGCTAATTTCTGCAGAAACTTTCAGAATTGGGTTTTTGCAACTCTTTTAAGGAGATATTCATATCACCAGTGCTATCCTATCCTTCAAAGGCTTATTGTTGGCAGTCATAAGTCCAACGAAACCTAAAATTGCTAGCCTAGCCTAGCTGTTAGGTTTTCTAGCCTAGTTGACAAGGGTTTGTGAAGAATCCAAAATTAAAATGAGTAAAATCATGATGGGAGACAAGCTTGATGGTTCAAGCAAACTCGGTTCCAGGAAGACACGACCTCAAGGAGATGAAGACATCAAAGCACTCTCATGTATGGTCCCTACCAATGATAATACTTGGTTAATTGACAGTGGTGCCTCCAGGCACATGACCGGTCTTAAATATCACCTAACACATTTTGTTGAGAAATAGACACATCTACAAGTTGTCATTGGAGATGATGCCAAATATAATGTGAGAGGGGTTGGAACTTCTACCTTCCAACTAGATTCAAATATGCAGCTTCAATTAAAAGAAGTACTATATGTACCTGGAATGAAGAGGAACCTTGTCCCTATTTCTGCCTTGGAAGACAAAGGCTACAAGGTTCATTTCTCAAAAGGAAGAGTTCTTGCATGGCACAAAGACTCTCATATAAATTTTTCCAAGGTAATTGGTGTCTGAGAAAACAGTGTGTACAGTTTAACCATCAAACCATTCCAGGCCCTGCTACGTGACACTATCATCTTGAGTGAGCTATGGCATAGAAGACTTGCTCACATTCATTATATAGCTCTCCCAGCTCTAAACAAAATGGTAACAAGCCTACCAGAAATACAGATTCAGTATAAAGGTGTTTGCAAAGGTTGTGCTCTTGGAAAAAATGTTAAAGTATCCTTCCCAAGGAGTGATAATAGATCCAAGGAAATCTTGGACTTGATACATTTAGATGTGTGTGGGCCAATGACTGTTGCATATTTGAATGTGTACTTATACTATGTACTCTTCATAGATGATCACTCCCGGAAAACTTGGATTTAATTTCTGAAGAACAAGGATGGAGTCCTTGCAAAATTTCAAGAATTCAAAGCTCAGGTGTAGAACCAGACCGGAAGAAAAATCAAAGTATTAAGATCGGATAATGGAGGAGAATACATCTCTAAATATTTTAGCAGTTTTTGTATTGAAGCATGGATCAAGAGGGAGTTCACAGTTCCTTATAACCCTCAACAAAATGAGGTTGCAGAAAGGAAAAACGGAACTATCATCGAGGCAACCAAAGCAATTTATGTTCAAAACAAAAGTCCTCATCAAATCCTGAAGAACATTACTCTAGAAGAAGCCTTCACCGGAGTGAAGCCTGAGATTGGACACTTCAGAATATTTGGGTGCCCAGTATATTTTCATGTACCCAAAGAGAAGAGATCCAAGCTATAACCTTCAGGGAGAAAGGGAACATTTTTTAGGTAGATAGAGAGGTAGTGGGGGGGGAAGACGGTGCATAATGATAATAGTGGAGGCCATTCAATGTAAGGTGGACTACATCCACTATATTATTAAATAAGGCCCACTATGGTAGTTAGATATAATAAATGTAAGAGGATTTCTTAGAATGTTCTACTTCTAGAAGATTCCTCATCTAGAATGTTCTTAGGTGATGGTAGCACTATATAAAGGTGTTCAAGCAATGTAATAGGATATGAAGAGAATTATTGTATTGTGATATGCAACTCAATAGGAGGATGCTCCCTTGAAGAGGCAAGTGAACATGAGAGGATCTCTTCCATAATAGGATCCATTGTATGGTGTTGCCCTACCTCAAGGTTTCGGTAATAATAAAGTGTGGTTTCTTATATCGTGTTCTTTTGAATCTTTGTTCTCTAAATCTTTGGGGCATCCTCCTATTGAGCTACAGCTCACAATAAAATAATTCTCTTCATGTCCCATTACATTTCTTGAACCCCTTTATATAGTTCTACCATCACCTAAGAATATTCTAGAGGAGGAATCTTCTAGAAGTAGAACCTTCTAAGAAGTCCTCTTACATTTATTATATCTAACTACTATAGTGGGTCTTATTTAATAATATAGTGGACCTAGTCCACCTTACATTGAATGGCCTCCATTTTTATCACTATGGGCCCTCTGGCCCCCCACTTCTACCTCTCTAGCTACCTAACATTGGTTTTTAACAACATTTGTAGGATACAGTGAATCCTCAAATGCATATTGAATCTACATTCCTGGTCAAAGACAAATTGAAATAAGCAGAGATGTTACCTTTGAAGAAGAAGTAGCCTTCCAAAGATCCAGATAAGATCAAATAGAAATTGATAGTGAGACAATGCCTCCTCCCCCTTCAGTAGTTCATAGGGAGACAGGTATTATTCTAGTTGATCCAGTAGCTCCAGTTGATCGAGTTGTTCTAGTCGATCTAGTTGCTCCAAGTGACATACCCAGAGATATTATAATTGGACATAAAAGTCCTTCTTGTGCCCGACAAACTCTACAAGAAGCAGAGGGACATAAATCCCCTCAAGGAACAACCAAAGAGAGAAAGATACCAAAGAGATTCTCAAGCTACCTTTCATCCATGACCCACATCATTGACTCAGAGCCATCTTGTCATGGAGAAGCTTCAGGTGAACAAGTATGGCAAGATGCCATGACTGAAGAATATCAATCTATATTGAAAAATGATGTATGGGATATTGTTCCAAGACCAGAGGGAAAGTCTGTAGTGACTTCCAAATGGATTTATAAAATTAAACATGCAGTTGATGGAAGCATCAAAAAATAAAAAGTGAGATTTTTATCCAGAGGGTTCTCACAAGTAGAGGGATTTGACTATAATGATATTTTTTCTCCAGTAGACCGATACACCTCCATATGTTCTATAATTGCACTAGTTGCTTCCATGGTTTGGAAGCTACACCATATGGATGTAAAGACATCCTTTCTCAATGGTGAAATTGAGGAAGAATTTTATATCGAGCAACTAGAAGGATTCGTTATACACAACGAAAGATCTCATGTGTTCAGGTAGAAGAAATCCCTATATAGTCTAAAACAAGTGCCACGTGCTTGGTACGAGAAAATGGATGGAATTTTTATGAGTTTGGGCTTCAACAAAAGTGTTGTTGATCCAAACTTATATTATCACATTGATGTTAATGAGTGTTTGATTTTGGTCCTATATGTGGACGACCTTTTCCTCACTGGTTTAGAGAGACTCATTGATGAAAGAAAACAAGAATTGACTGCTAAATTTGAAATGAAGGATTTGGGCTTGATGCACTACTTATTGGGACTAGAAGTATGGCAGAGGACAAATGAGATTTTCCTGAGTCAAAGAAAATATACTATGGAGATATTGAAAAATTTTAGTATGACAGGATGCAAATCCATGCCCACTCCAATGGTGATGGATTTGAAGAAGATGAGTGATACTGATTCAAGAGAGGTAGATCCACACTTATACAGACAATTGATTGGATCATTGATGTATCTGGTTAACACCAGACCTTACATATTCTATGCAGTGAATGTGCTTAGCCAGTTTATGAGCCAACCAAGACAGACACATTGGATAGATGCAAAACATGTATTGACATACTTACGAGGCACAGTTCGTTATGGCCTAAGATATGCCTCCAGTGTAGACTTGATCTTGCAAGGATATGCCGATGTATATTGGGCAAGGAGTGTAGTGGATAGAAAAAACACCTTTGATTGTTTCTTCACTTTAGGGTCTAGCATGGTTTCCTGGTGTAGCAGAAAACAGATCTATGTGGCATTGAGTACTGCAGAGGCAAAGTACATTTCATTGAGTGTAGCAGTCTGCAAAGAAGTATGGCTTCACAAACTTCTGACTCACTTATTTGATCATGAGATGGATACTACTACTATTCATTGTGATAACCAGAGTTGTGTGAAGCTCTCCAAGAACCTTGTGTTTCATGATAGATCGAAACACATCGAGATAAAGTATCACTATATTAGAGAAAAGGTGCAAAGGAAGACAATACACGTGCAGTATCTTCCTACTCATGAGCAAATCGAAAATATATTCACCAAACCACTTGCCAAGACAAAGTTTGAGTATTTTCGTGAGAGACTTGGCCTGGTGGAGAATGTATCCCTAGCCGAGAGGGAGTGGTGATGATTACAGCTATGTGAGACATCCTCCAGGACACAGACCTGAGAGAGAGCCCATGAGATGGGTGTGTGGTTCCTATATGAGACAGAGCTGGAACATAGAGATGCCCTCCTCCTTACAGAGAGTTGAGAAGAACTGCAGATGATTCTCCTATGTAACACAATGAGAAAGGAGATCTAATGAGTTGGACATGCTTGTGGTTGAGCACAAGGTGAACGTGTGAATTCCCATGAGTTGGGTGCATCGTTATGAGACAGAGATGAAGACAATTTATTAGCCTCCTCTGAACAGAGAGTTGAGATGATGAACTCCAGATGACTCTCCTGTGTAATGCAGTGGTAAAGAAGATCTGTTGAGTGGATGTGCATGTGGATGAGCACAGGTGAACATGATCCTAGTGGTTGAAAACTAGTGAGTGTGGTTCTCCTATGAAACACAATGAGATAGAGATATGGACATCCCTATGGATGTGCCTCTAGTGGCTAATAACTAGTGGGTGTATGAGTTCCCTTGATATATTGTTCAAGAGTCAGACCTACCTGTAACCCTAATTGTAATGTAAAGGGTACAGGTCGGCCCCACCTTAATGTAATTGATAATTAATGTAAAAGATAATTAATTTGGTTATTATTAATTATATTGTGAGTTAGAGAGGTTGTCCCTGTTGTGCCAATAGACACTTATGTTGACAGGTCAAATCTAATATAATTAAAGGTAAATTCCCCATTGAGGAATCATATATTTTGTGTGAGTTTGGAAATTTCAGCAAGTACATCTTCTTGGGAAAAGTGCACACCTCTCTTGGGCACTAGTCTTATAGGGTTTGCAAGCACCCTCTTGTGTGCTAGGTTTTCTTGGTGGTGAAGGTCTTTCTCTTGAATAATATACCAAAGGATTGGTTGGGTTTTCTTCCCTTATTGATAAGGGTTTCCCAGGATAATTCTTGTGTACTTGTGCATGGTGCTTCTTCTTGTGATCTTAGTTGTTGCAACAAAATTGTTTATGGTTTAAGTTAAATGCTAAAAAGGAATGAAATTAATGAGTAAACCTTGCATATTGAAAAATCAACATGGTTTCAGAGCACAGGTCTTGAAGAACCCATTGTAAAAACAACTTTCAACCATCCTCTCTCTCTTGCAAAAACCGTACAACCCTCCTAAGGTTCCCAAAAAATTCGTATGGCCTACCCTTCTAGGAGTTTTCAGCATTTGGACATTGGGGATAAAAAGAGCATAGGTGTGTACGACCTCCTTCAACGCACCTCCAACAAGTCTCAAACTACAATTCCGAGCATTTTGACTTTTTGACCCTAGGGTTTCGCTAATTTCTGCAGAAAATTTCAGAATTGGGTTTCTGCAACTCTTTTAAGGAGCTATTCAGCTCACCAGTGCTATCCTATCCTTCAAAGGCTTATTATTGGCAGTCATAATTCCAACAAAACCTAAAAGTGCTAGCCTATCCTAGCCGTTAGGTTTTCTAGCCTAGTTGACAAGGGTTTGTGAAGAGTCCAAAATTAAAATGAGTAAAATCATGATGGGAGACAAGCTTGATGGTTCAAGAAAAATCAGTTCCAGGAAGACACGACCTCAAGGATATGAAGACATCAAAGCACTCTCATGTATGGTCCCTACCAATGATAATACTTGGTTAATTGACAATGGTGCCTCCAGGGACATGGCCACTCTCGGAGATCACCTAACACATTTTGTTGAGAAAGAGACACATCTATATGTTGTCCTTGGAGATGATGCCATATATAATGTGAGAGGGGTTGGAACTTCTACCTTCCAACTAGATTCAAATATGCAACTTCAATTAAAAGAAGTACTATATGTACCTGGAATGAAGAGGAACCTTGTCTCTATTTCTGCCTTGGAAGACAAAGGCTACAAGGTTACTTTCTCAGAAGGAAGAGTTCTTGCATGGCACAAAGACTCTCATATAAATTTTGCCAACGTAATTGGTGTCTGAGAAAACAGTGTGTACAGATTAACCATCAAACCAGTCTGGGCCCTGCTACATGACACTATCATCTTGAGTGAGCTATGGCATAGAAGACTTGCTCACATTCATTATATAGCTCTCCCAGCTCTAAAGAAAATGGTAACAAGTCTACCAGAAATACAGATTCAGCATAAAGGTGTTTGCAAAGGTTGTGCTCTTGGAAAAAATGTTAAAGTATCCTTCCCAAGCAGTGACAATAGATCCAGGAAATCTTGGACTTGATACATTTAGATATGTGTGGGCCAATGATTGTTGCATCTCTGAATGGGTACTTATACTATGTACTCTTCATAGATGATCACTCCCAGAAAACCTAGATTTACTTTTTGAAGAACAAGGATGGAGTCCTTGCAAAATTTCAAGAATTCAAAGCTCAGGTTGAGAACCAGACCGGAAGAAAAATCAAAGTATTAAGATCATATAATGGAGGAGAATACATCTCAACATATTTCAACAGTTTTTGTATTGAAGCAGGGATCAAGAGGGATTTCACAATTCCTTACAACCCTCAACAAAATGAGGTTGCAAAAAGAAAAAGCAGAACTATCATTGAGGCAACCAAAGCAATGATACATGATCAGATTCTACCTATGACTCTATGGGCAGAAGCATGTATGACAACAATTTATGTTCAAAATAGAAGTCCTCATCAGATCCTGAAGAACATTACTCCAAAAGAAGCCTTCACCGGAGTGAAGCCTGAGATTGGACACTTCAGAATATTTGGGTGTCCAGTATATTTTCATGTAACCAAAGAGAAGAGATCCAAGCTAGAACCTTCAGGGAGAAAGGGAACATTTGTTAGGTAGCTAGAGAGGTAGTGGGGTGGGGCAGAGGGCGCATAATGATAATAGTGGAGGCCATTCAATGTAAGGTGGACTAGGTCCACTATATTATTAAATAAGGCCCACTATGGTAGTTAGATATAATAAATGTAAGAGGATTTATTAGAAAGTTCTACTTCTAGAAGATTCCTCCTCTAGAATGTTCTTAGGTGATGGTAGCACTATATAAAGGGGTTCAAGCAATGTAATGGGATATGAAGAGAATTATTGTATTGTGATATGTAGCTCAATAGGAGGATTCCCCCTTGAAGAGGCAAGTGAACATGAGAGAATCTCTTCCATAATAAGATCCATTGTATGGTGTTGCCCTACCTCAAGGGTTTGGTAATAATAAAGTGTGGTTTCTTATATCTTGTTCTTTTGAATCTGTGTTCTTTGAATCTTTGGGGCATCATCTTATTGAGCTACAGCTCACAAGACAATAATTCTCTTCATGTCCCATTACATTTCTTGAACCCCTTTATATATTTCTACCATCACCTAAGAACATTCTAGAGGAGGAATCTTCTAGAAATAGAACCTTCTAAGAAGTCCTCTTACATTTATTATATCTAAATACCCATTTATTATATCTAACTACCATAGTGAGCCTTATTTAATAATATAGTGGACCTAGTCCACCTTACATTGAATGGCCTCCATTATTATCACTATGGGCCCTCTGGCCCTCCACTACTACCTCTCTAGCTACCTAACATTGGTTCTTAACAACATTTGTAGGATATAGGGAATCTTCAAAGGCATATCGAATCTACATTCATGGTCAAAGACAAATTGAAATAAGAAGAGATGTTACCTTTGAAGAAGAAGTAGCCTTCCAAAGATCCAGATAAGCTCAGATGGAAATTGATAGTGAGACAATGCCTTCTTCCCCTTCAGCAGTGCAGAGGGAGACAAACATTAATCCAGTTGATACAGTTGATCCAGTTGTTCTAGTCGATCTAATTGCTCCAAGTGACATACCCAAAGATATTATAGTTGGACATAAAATTCATGCTTGGGCCCGAGAAACTCTACAAGAAGCAGAGGGACATAAATCCCCTCAAGGAACAACCAAAGAGAGCAAGATACCAAAGAGATTCTCAGGCTACCTTTCATCCATGACCCACATCATTGACTCAGAGCCATCTTGTCATGGAAAAGCTTCAGGTGAACAAGTATGGAAAGATACCATGACTAAAGAATATCAATCTATATTGAAAAATGATGTATGGCATATTGTTCCAAGACCAGAGGGAAAGTTTGTAGTGACTTCCAAATGGATTTATAAAATCAAGCATGCAATTGATGGAAGCCTCAAAAAATACAAAGTGAGATTTGTATCCAAAGGGTTCTCACAAGTAGAGGGATTTAACTATGACGAGACTTTTGCTCCAGTAGCCCGATACACCTCCATATGTTCTATCATTTCACTAGTTGCTTCCATGGGTTGGAAGCTACACCAGATGGATGTAAAGACAACCTTTCTCAATGGTGAAATTGAGGAAGAAGTTTATATCGAGCAGCCAGAAGGATTCGTTATACACAACGAAAGATCTCATGTGTGTAGGTTGAAGAAAGCTCTATATGGTCTAAAACAAGCACCACGTGCTTAATACAAGAAAATGGATGGATTTTTTATGAGTTTGGGCTTCAACAAAAGTGTTGATGATCCAAACTTATATTATCACATTGATTGCAATGAGTGTGTTATTTTAGTCCTATATGTGGGCAACCTTTTCCTCACTGGTTCAGAGAGACTCAATGATGAATGCAAACAAACATTGACTGCTAAATTTGAAATGAAGGATTTGGGCTTGATGCACTACTTCCTGGGAGTAGAAGTATGGAAGAGGACAGATGAGATTTTCCTGAGTCAAGGAAAATATACTGTGGAGATATTGAAAAAGTTTAGTATGACAGAATGCAAATCCATGCCCACTCCAATGGTGATAGATTTGAAGAAGATGAGTGATAATGATTCAGGAGAGGTAGATCCACACTTATATAGACAATTGATTGGATCATTGATGTATCTGGTTAACACCAGACCGGACATATGCTATGCAGTGAATGTGCTTAGTCGGTTTATGAGCCAACCAAGACAGACACATTGGATAGCTGCAAAACATGTATTGAGATACTTACGAGGCACAGTTGGTTATGGCCTAAGACATGCCTCCAGTGTAGACTTGAGCCTGCAAGGATATGCCTATGTAGATTAGGCAAGGAGTGCAGTGGACAGAAAAAGAACCTCCTATTGTTGTTGCACTTTAGGGTCTAGCATGGTTTCCTGGTGTAGCAGAAAACAGATCTTTGTGGCATTGAGTACCGCAGAGGCAGAGTACATTGCATTGAGTGTAGCAGTCTACGAAGAATTATGGCTTCGCAAACTTCTGACTGACTTATTCGATCATGAGATGGATCCTACTATTATTCATTGTGATAACTAGAGTTGTGTGAAGCTCTCTGAGAACCTTGTGTTTCATGACAGATCGAAACACATCGAGATAAAGTATCACTATATCAGAGACATGGTGCAGAGGAAGACAGTACACTTGCAGTATCTTCCTACTCATGAGCAGATTGCAGATATCTTCACCAAACCACTTTCCAAGACAAAGTTCGAGTATTTCCATCAGAGACTTGGCCTGGTGGAGAATGTCTCCCTAGCTAAGAGGGAGTGTTGATGATTACAACTGTGTGAGACATCCTCCAGGACACAGACCTGAGAGAGAGCTCATGAGATGGGTGTGTGGTTCCTATATGAGACAGAGATGGAATGTAGAGATGCCCTCCTCCTTACAGAGAGTTGAGAAGAACTGCAGATGATTCTCCTGTGTAACACAATGAGAAAGGAGATCTACTGAGTTGGACATGCCTGTGGCTGAGAACAAGGTGAAAGTGTGAATTCCCATGAGCTGGGTGCATCGTTATGAGACAAAGATGAAGACAATTTATTAGCCTCCGCTTAACAGAGAGTTGAGATGATGAACTTCAGATGACTCTCCTGTGTAATGCAGTGGGAAAGAAGATCTGTTGAGTGGACGTGACTGTGGATGGGCACAGGTAAACGTGATCCTAGTGGCTGAGAACTAGTGAGTGTGGTTCTCCTGTGAAACACAGTGAGATAGAGATATGGACATCCCTATGGATGTGCCCCTAGTGGCTGAGCACCAGTGGGTGTATGAGATCCCTTGCTATATTGTTCAAGAGTCAGACCTACATGTAACCCTAATTGTAATGTAAAGGGTACAGGTCGGCCCCACCTTAAGGTAATTGATAATTAATGTAAAAGATAATTAATCTGGTTATTATTAATTATATTGTGAGTTAGAGAGGTTGGCCCTGTTGTTCCAATAGACACTTATGTTGGCAATTCAAGTCTAATATAAGTAAAGGTAAACTCCCCATTGAGGAATCATATCTTTTGTGTGAGTTTGGAAATTTAAACAAGTACATCTTCTTGGGAAAAGTGTGCACCTCTCTTGGGCACTAGTCTTCTAGGGTTTGCAAGCACCCTCTTGTGTGCTAGATTTTCTTGGTGGTGAAGGTATTTCTCTTAAAGAATATAGCAAATGATTGGCTGGGTTTTCTTCCCTTGTTGAGAAGGGTTTCCCAAGATACTTCTTGTGTACTTCTGCATGGTGTTTCTTCTTGTGATCTTGGTTGTTGCAACAAAATTGTTTATGGTTCAAGTTAAATGCTAAAAAGGAATGAACTTCATGCTTAAACCTTGCATATTGAAAAATCAACAAAAGGGTCATTAGCATGGAAAGGGAAATATTTTCCTATGTCCAGTACCCCACTCGGGCACTTAGGTGGGCCTAAAAACTTCCAGAAAATTGGTCGAAACATCACTGGAAATGGATGAAATGCCTTGGAAACACTGTTAGCCATATCATACAATGGTGTTTCCAAGATGTTATGTACATGTTTCAGTGTTTCTAGACGTTTAAGGAACTGGGAAACTAGGTGTTTCCTGCAACTTAGTCTCTCTCCCTTTGGAAGTCCTTTGACAAATATGCTCTAAGGGGATGCACAACAAAGAACAGATTTCCTTCTACTTAAGTGCCACTTTTGAGGGGTATAATTTTTTGCCAAAAAATTTCAAGACTTGCACTTAGCCTCATCCCTTTGAAATTCATGCCATGCAGGTGGGACAAAGAGTAGTAATAATGTAATATAAATTGGCATGTCATTCTATATGCAACTAGATTACTTTCTTTTCTTTTGTATCGCCATCTTAAAAAATATTAATTGTTAATAGTTTGCAATTATTTAGTTGAATTTCATATAATGCTTTTCACTAGTAATAATGTAAAAAAAAATATTAGGCATGGAATTGATCTTTGGATAGTAAACATCAAAATGTAACTTTTTGCACTCATAACTAAGCTAGAACTTAAAAAATCAAGATTTTGTTTCATTATGCTACATGAAAGTGATGATGTTATTTTTTTATTTATTACTAGGTCATTTTGTAATTTTGAGTAATTGGAAGGGGAAAATCCCCATGTTCTATTGTTGTAGAAAGTATTGTTTCAATTGAATTGAAGATTAAAGCTCATTTTGAAGCTCATGTTGGTGACTTAGAGTCTAACTACTTGAAGCTCATTGTTCATTTTGAAGCTCATGTTGGTGACTTAGAGTCTGACTACATAGATAATGTTCACAAACACTTACAAAAACTTGTTAGAAGCATTAATTGGCCTTTCTAACAATTATATAATTTGTTCAACCCCACCTTTAAAATAAATAAAAAAACCACGTTAATCCTTATTATGTTGTCCCTTGTCGCATCCCAAAGTAGACGATCACATTTTTGGAGTTGTGGATATTTTCATGCCCAACATAATTCCCTATCTAGACAATTTCAAAAATGATAAACTAAAGGAAACTACAAGTAGCATCATTGAGAAATTGAATTATTTGTTTTATGATGATGAAAATTGTCACTACAACATTTTCGTTATCATCTTGCAAGCACAATGCAACTACAAATATAAAGTCCAAGTTAGGGAAAACTCATGAAACATGGAAAGAATGGTGACTCTAAGGATGGATTCACATTCAAAGGCTCGGGTGCAGTGACATCTAAGGCATTGAAAGGTTTTTTAAATCTATTTCTAGCTAGGCAATGGATTACAGTTTCAAATTAGAGAAATTTTGAGGTCTAAAATGGACCTCCTAAGAAAAAAAAAATAGTTACTATAGTAAAATAAAATAAATTTTCAAAGGAAAAAAAAAATATATATATATATATATATCGTATTTTCTACTTATGTCCTTATAGGTTTACTCAAGTTTCAAGTGTAACCACTCGTTGGATGTAAAATTAAATTATGCATCAAACAAGTACCCACTCTACATGTTTTTGATAGACCCACGCTGAAATAAATAGGATATAGTGGTATGGATGCATATTCCTAATGATGGACCATAGTGGTATGGTCTAAAATGTTGAATTAAAAATAAATGCAAGAATTCCGACGAAAGTATAACAAACAAACTAAAAAAAAAAACCCTCAAACATTAATATTAATCGCAGAAGTCTAAGATTTGAAATTGGATATACATGAAAAAAAATGTGTTTCTTTGTTGGATGCAGAATTAAATTCCACATCCAATGAATACACATTTTGCATTCTTTTGATCGACCCAACTAAGATAAGTTGGATATACATGGAAAAAAATGTGTTCATGTACATCCAAATATGGACCCACCCTTTGTAATTGTACATATACGTTGGCGAGTCGTTGGTACCAATTATAAGTGTAAATATACATATAGGTTGGTGAGTCATTGGCACTAAGTTTTGCTGTTGCACGCACCTGAGTAGTGCTTGGAGAATTGTTATCAAAGACAAGGTGCACACATTTCATAGTGTTGTGTGCACTTGGGTAAGTGCGCGGGAATGATCTAGGAGTGTGCACCGAACCGAGTTATATATATATATATATGCCAACCTCATAATCACATGGGCTCTCGGCCTCAATACACACACACACACACACACACACACACACACATATATGATTGTATATGTATTGAGGTTGGAGAGCCTATGTAATTATGACGTTGGTGAGTGGGGACGTAGATAGGCCATTGCACCTATCCATGTAAAGTGTAATCATACTCAAGTTATTAATAATATTACATCGTTGTATGCAGACAGACTCAAACGAAAAGAGATGGGAGACTAACTCCACCGGAAAAAGGAAAAAGGGGGTGGGACTTAAGTCTTAGGGAATATTTTAATAATATTTCCATAAAAGTGTATGTTATGGATATTTATTTTATCCTAAGTTCTTGAGGGTAGAGAACAAGTCATCGAGTGGCTTAAGCTACTTCTAAATGTGACAAGTGTCAAGTTTAAGGCATGCAATACATATTGTTGGCCTTAGTGTATTTTGGGGGATTATTCATTATTCACTTTCTCGTGAGCATAAGGGGTCGGTCCAAGGAAAAAGGACGGCTATTACCTTATCTGTAGAGAGAAACTTGTAAGGGGTTTTTCTGTACTATAATTAGAGTTTTGATGTCGAAGAGGTGGGTTGTCAGGCTCGTGAGAAATCTCTTTGGGTGAGAGATTTATTGTTGAAGAAGCGGGTTGTCAGACCCGTGAGCATACTCTCCAGGGCAGAGTTTTGTTGAGAATTGTTCCCTAGTGCGTTGGGCATTAGTCGCAGGACTCAGAGATTTCATGTCCACCCTTTTGTTGGTAACCCTGGAAGGGAAGTGGGGTAGCCGAAGGACTGTTGAGAAAAGAAGGGGCACACTTCCTTGGGTATGATGGGTGTGTGGAGAATGAGAGATTGCAAGCTAGTTGCAGCAGCGGGCATCTTAGACTGAGCAATTATGTTGAGAATCAGAACTTAGCTTGTCACTAGAAACCATTTTTCCCTAGTGGAGTTAAGCCCCAACTCAGGATGACATGTTGTTGAAAGTATATGAGCAACATAGTCTATGGTTGGGAGGAACGTCTGAGTTTTACGCGCATTTGGTGACTTTTCATAAAAGATAAGTATTATTTATGTACTTGTCTCATACATTGTGTGTTTATTTATCTATGTTTGATAGGGTTAATTCTTGTGTGTTGTTGCATATAAGTAATTGTTGTTATTTTGTTTAATGTTGCTTGCACATGTAAGTGTGATGTTGATGGTCATTATTTTAGTTATTTCTAAATATGATGGTTATTGATAGTTTTTCATATTAAGTTATCCTTTGATATTAGTCATGAGTCTTTGAGGCAAGGATTGAATGGTCGGGTGCGCAGAAAAGTAGTTTGTGTACACAGGAGGCTGCAACTCATGTGGGAATACAGGGAAATAGACCCTGCACACAAGGAAATCATAATTGGCATGTGATGCTAGGATGGTTGGACGCACAGT
>JZKD02S0703128.1:0-15187 GCA_000966675.3 Picea glauca | reverse complement strand
TTTTCCACCACCACCATGATTGAATCATGTTGCTTGCCTGTTCTGGGCAATCCTGTGATGAAATCCATTGTCACTACCTCCCACTTCCACTCAGGAATGGGTAAAGGCTGCAACAATATTGTTGGGTGGCTGTGCTCAACTTTAACCTTTTGACACTCCATACATCTCACGATGTATTATGCAATTTCCTTCTTCATACCTAGCCAAAAGTAATGGCTCTTGACTGTTGCCACAGTTTTCTGATATCCAGGGTGTCATGCATAAGGCACATTATGCATTTCATTCAAAATCATAAGTTTCAAGTCCTGGACATAAGGTACATAAATTATGTTCTTGTACATAAGTGTTCCATCAGTTTCCAATTTATAAGTCTCCACTTTCTATGGCATCTTACCTTGTTGTACCTTTGCTACCAAATCCCTATACTGCAAATCTGTATTTGTAGCCTTCAAAATTCCTCTTTTAATATCAATTTGGTACATGCTAATGGTTGTAGCATGTAATTCGTGTACTCTCCTACTGAGTGTATCAACCACTTTATTCTCCTTCCTTTTGATATGCTTGATATCAAAATTGTACTCATAGAGAAACCCCAACCACCTACTCTGTCTAGAGTTTAAGGTTGGATGATCAAAGAAACACTTCAAACCATTATGGTATATTCTCAGTTCGAACCTCGTTCCCATGAGGTAATGTCCCATTTCTTTAGAGCGTGTACTATGGCTTCCAACTCCAAATCATGAGTGGCATAGTTCTTTTCGTGCTCTTTCAAATTTATGGATTCATAACAAATTATGAATCCATTATGACCGAGGAATCCTCCCAGTCCTTCTTTTCATGCATCTGTTCACACTATATAGTCTTCATTCAGATCTACAATCCTCAGGATTGGAGCATTGGTTAATAGTTGCTTCAATTGTTGGAAGCTTCTCTTACAATCCTCTGTCCACTAAAACTTCTTCTCCTTCCTTTGCAAGGAAGTTATAGGGTGAGCTATCCTTGAGAACCCTGCGATAAACCTTTTTTAATAACTAGCTAGACCCATAAAGGATTTGACTTCTGTCAACTTCTTTGGTGCTAACCATTCTTTGATGGACTGAATATTCTCAGGATCTACAACTATCCCATCCTTCGAAATAATATGCTCCAAGTAATGGATCTTCTCCTGATAAAATGAGCACTTTCTCAACTTGGCATACAATTGGTTCTCTCTTAGCACCTGCAACACCATCCTAAGATTTTTTTCATGTTGTTCCTCCGACTTGGAATACACCAGAATGTCATTTAGGAAGACTATGACAAACTTGTCTAGATAGTCCCTGAATACACCATTCATGAGGCACATAAAAACAACGAGTGCATTTGATAGCCGAAACGACACCACTGTGAACGCGTAATGACCATAACTTGTTCTAAAGGTGGTCTTTATGATGTCTTCATCATTTATCCTTACCTGGTGATATCCTGATCTAATATCTATATTCGAAAATATCTTCACATCCTTCAACTGATCGAAGAGGTCATCAATCCTCGACAAAGGATATTTTTTCTTTACAGTTACTTTGTTCAATTTTCTAAAATCGATACACAATATCAGTGTCTCATCCCTCTTCTTCACGGATAGGACCAGGGCTCCCCAAGGTGACACACTTGGGCATATATACCCCTTCTTTAGAATCTCTTCAAGCTACAATTGTAGCTCTTTCAGCTCTGGCATACTCATTCTATAAGGATCTTTCGACACTGGAGATGCTCCAGGCATCAAGTTTATAGAGAAGTCAATATCTCTCTTCGGAGGTAGTCTGGGTACCTACTGGAATACATATTCAAAATCTTTTAATACTATGTGGTATTCAATCTTTGATACCTCATCCTTAGATTCTTCCTTCACATGGGCTACAAATAATTGACAACCATTTTTGTAGCACTTCTTCAGTTGCATTGCTGAGATTTATCTGATAGCAACAACTCTGGGAATTCCTTAGACTATTTTCCGATTCCCTTCCTCATCCAGGCAAGTGAATTCCTTGTTACGAAAGTCCAAGATGGCATGGTGCTGGTCCAACTAGTCCATCCCAATTAGATAGTCATAAGAACCTAAAGGCGGAACATTCAATTCAACATTTGTGCTTAGTCCATTCATGTCCATAGGACAGGAATTAACCAACTGAGTGAGTTTCCTCTTGGTTCCTCTAGCCAACTGCACTAACCAAGACTTTTCATGCTTGCTTCTTGACAATTGAAAACTTTCTACCACTCTAGGATCTATATAACTATGGCTAGCCCCTGATTACTAGTAAATGGTTGGTTGTTAATCATACCTTCCACTTCAATCATGTGTGATTGATATTCAACTTTCTTATTGTCCAGGGTTGCGTAGATACTTGGCATTCTACTACCCATGTCCTCCACTATTTCATCCTACTGAACATTATGGACAACTCTCACTTTTCCATTTTTGTGGGGACAATCTCTATATTTGTTGTTCCCTTGACAGCCCCAACATTGAATGGGCATCTGTCTTGGCCTTTGTTCCCCTTTGTCAGCCATCCTAGACTCTCTAAACGATCGCTATCCTTGAGGACTGTTTCTAAAAAATTGAGCTTTGTTTCCCTTCTGCCTCTGCTCTTTCTTAGACTTCTTCTAGTCATCCCAAGCCTTCCGAAAAATATGCTTTTCTCCTTTCTATTCATATAAAAATTTCACTCTCCTTATCGTTTCTTCCATAGTTTTTGGGTCATCATATTGAATCTTGTCCCCAATGGAAGGTGGCAATCCACTTAGATACCTCTGAATCTTGACAATCTCATCTTTGATNTTTTCCACCACCACCATGATTGAATCATGTTGCTTGCCTGTTCTGGGCAATCCTGTGATGAAATCCATTGTCACTACCTCCCACTTCCACTCAGGAATGGGTAAAGGCTGCAACAATATTGTTGGGTGGCTGTGCTCAACTTTAACCTTTTGACACTCCATACATCTCACGATGTATTATGCAATTTCCTTCTTCATACCTAGCCAAAAGTAATGGCTCTTGACTGTTGCCACAGTTTTCTGATATCCAGGGTGTCATGCATAAGGCACATTATGCATTTCATTCAAAATCATAAGTTTCAAGTCCTGGACATAAGGTACATAAATTATGTTCTTGTACATAAGTGTTCCATCAGTTTCCAATTTATAAGTCTCCACTTTCTATGGCATCTTACCTTGTTGTACCTTTGCTACCAAATCCCTATACTGCAAATCTGTATTTGTAGCCTTCAAAATTCCTCTTTTAATATCAATTTGGTACATGCTAATGGTTGTAGCATGTAATTCGTGTACTCTCCTACTGAGTGTATCAACCACTTTATTCTCCTTCCTTTTGATATGCTTGATATCAAAATTGTACTCATAGAGAAACCCCAACCACCTACTCTGTCTAGAGTTTAAGGTTGGATGATCAAAGAAACACTTCAAACCATTATGGTATATTCTCAGTTCGAACCTCGTTCCCATGAGGTAATGTCCCATTTCTTTAGAGCGTGTACTATGGCTTCCAACTCCAAATCATGAGTGGCATAGTTCTTTTCGTGCTCTTTCAAATTTATGGATTCATAACAAATTATGAATCCATTATGACCGAGGAATCCTCCCAGTCCTTCTTTTCATGCATCTGTTCACACTATATAGTCTTCATTCAGATCTACAATCCTCAGGATTGGAGCATTGGTTAATAGTTGCTTCAATTGTTGGAAGCTTCTCTTACAATCCTCTGTCCACTAAAACTTCTTCTCCTTCCTTTGCAAGGAAGTTATAGGGTGAGCTATCCTTGAGAACCCTGCGATAAACCTTTTTTAATAACTAGCTAGACCCATAAAGGATTTGACTTCTGTCAACTTCTTTGGTGCTAACCATTCTTTGATGGACTGAATATTCTTAGGATCTACAACTATCCCATCCTTCGAAATAATATGCCCCAAGTAATGGATCTTCTCGTGATAAAATGAGCACTTTCTCAACTTGGCATATAGTTGGTTCTCTCTTAGCACCTGCAACACCATCCTAAGATTTTTTTCATGTTGTTCCTCCGACTTGGAATACACCAGAATGTCATCTAGGAAGACTATGACAAACTTGTCTAGATAGTCCCTGAATACACCATTCATGAGGCACATAAAAACAACGAGTGCATTTGATAGCCCAAACGACACCACTGTGAACGCGTAATGACCATAACTTGTTCTAAAGGCGGTCTTTATGATGTCTTCATCATTTATCCTTACCTGGTGATATCCTGATCTAAGATCTATCTTCGAAAATATCTTCACATCCTTCAACTGATCGAAGAGGTCATCAATCCTCGACAAAGGATATTTTTTCTTTACAGTTACTTTGTTCAATTTTCTGAAATCGATACACAATATCAGTGTCTCATCCCTCTTCTTCACGGATAGGAACAAGGCTCCCCAAGGTGACACACTTGGGCATATATACCCCTTCCTTAGAATCTCTTCAAGCTACAATTGTATCTCTTTCAGCTCTGGCATACTCATTCTATAAGGATCTTTCGACACTGGAGCTGCTCCATGCATCAAGTTTATAGAGAAGTCAATATCTCTCTTCGGAGGTAGTCTGGGTACTTACTGGAATACATATTCAAAATCTTTTAATACTATGTGGTATTCAATCTTTGAGACCTAATCCTTAGATTCTTCCTTCACATGGGCTACAAATAATTGACAACCATTTTTGTAGCACTTCTTCAGTTGCATTGCTGAGATTTCTCTGATAGCAACAACTCTGGGAATTCCTTAGACTATTTTCCGATTCCCTTCCTCATCCAGGCAAGTGAATGCCTTGTTACGAAAGTCCAATATGGCATGGTGCTGGTCCAACTAGTCCATCCCAATTAGATAGTCATAAGAACCTAAAGGCGGAACATTCAATTCAACATTTTTGCTTAGTCCATTCATGTCCATAGGACAGGAATTAACCAACTGAGTGAGTTTCCTCTTGGTTCCTCTAGCCAACTGCACTAACCAAGACTTTTCATGCTTGCTTCTTGACAATTGAAAACTTTCTACCACTCTAGGATCTATATAACTATGGCTAGCCCCTGATTACTAGTAAATGGTTGGTTGTTAATCATACCTTCCACTTCAATCATGTGTGATTGATATTCAACTTTCTTATTGTCCAGGGTTGCGTAGATACTTGGCATTCTACTACCCATGTCCTCCACTATTTCATCCTACTGAACATTATGGACAACTCTCACTTTTCCATTTTTGTGGGGACAATCTCTATATTTGTTGTTCCCTTGACAGCCCCAACATTGAATGGGCATCTGTCTTGGCCTTTGTTCCCCTTTGTCAGCCATCCTAGACTCTCTAAACGATCGCTATCCTTGAGGACTGTTTCTAAAAAATTGAGCTTTGTTTCCCTTCTGCCTCTGCTCTTTCTTAGACTTCTTCTAGTCATCCCAAGCCTTCCGAAAAATATGCTTTTCTCCTTTCTATTCATATAAAAATTTCACTCTCCTTATCGTTTCTTCCATAGTTTTTGGGTCATCATATTGAATCTTGTCCCCAATGGAAGGTGGCAATCCACTTAGATACCTCTGAATCTTGACAATCTCATCTTTGATAAATGGGACATAGTTCAGTAATTCCAAAAAGATTCATTCATACTCATCAATGGTCATGTTTCCTAGTTTGATTTCAAAAAACTCTTTCATCTTTCTATCATAAGATCTTTTAGTTAAGTATTTATTCTTGAAATACCTCTTGATTTCTCTCCAAGTGATATCTTTCGCTTTAATGTGTTGCACCTGCACAAGTTGATCCCACCACATGGATGCTTTTCCTTTCAATTGACACATTGCAATCCTTCCTTCGACATGAGAGGAATGATTCTACAGTTGGAAATATTTACTCATGCCAAGAAACCATGTTTCGACATCTTCCTCCTTATTATGTTCTCCATCAAACGTTGGAGGCTTAATCTTGTTCATTTCACCCTTCAGTTCATCCACTCCATATCTCCTGTTCTTTCTGGTAGGATATGGGCTTGAACGACTGTGTGCCCTCCTCTTGGAATGACCTTGGGAGTGATGATGGTGTTTACCAACACTCCTTGATCTTCTTCCTTCAGAAGTCAGGTGACTCTCGGTTTTGTACGAGTCTCTCTCCTTGTCCAACTTCTTTTCTATTCTTTCCAGACTTTTCATCAACTTTAAGTTGAATTCACCTTGTTTATCCTGATCTTTCCTGAGATTTCTTCTATCTGTTCAATGGGTTTGGGAATCTTTCTGCAATTTTTCAATGATTTTCATCACATGCCCTTCCTCGTCTATCTTTTCTCTATGCCCATTAGATTTTGACCCTTCAACTCCCAAATGAACATCCATCCCTTTAGCTTCATTCTATGAACTGGAATCATTCTATGTCTCCTCCATTTCTTTGAACTCAGTGTCAACTCTAATCGGTTATGGCACTTGTTAAACTTCTACAAACATAATGTGCAGAAAACTGGAATTTTTCAGACCATTAATCCTTAACAAATCCCACAGCATTCATAAACAAATCTGACTCAAGAAAACGTTTATTTTTCATTCTCTGTGATTCTTGTTCAATCACGAATCCACGTAGTTTTCTTCTTTTGGAGCTCTGCTCTGCTAAGTTTTCAGGAACTATCCCCTTTCTTTTTGTCCCCAACCCACGCGACCATGGGTTGTGACCAAGATCTAGATTAATGAGCATGCACTCGGGCCTTCGGCCTTCGGCTTCAGAAGATTTCCCAGCATAACACAATAGTCACTCGGAGTTCTAAGTTATCGAACTCATGCAGTAGGGTGGATCAATGGGCCACATCTACCCAACATGTTTGCTAGTTCTCTTTTGTATGAACCTTTTCAAGAGAAACTCCACCTTCATCGATGACCTGTCTTACAAAATGGTAGTTAATAAGAATATGTTTAGTTTTACTGTGGTAGGTTGGATTCTTGGCCAAGTGAATAGCACTTTGACTATCACAAAGTACCTTTACTTTATCCTGTATCCTTCCAAACTCACCAAACAAAACTTTTAACCAAACCACCTCTTTACAAGCATGTGAAGCAACAATGTATTGTGCTTCTCTAGTGGATAAAGCAACAATTCTCTGTAGCTTTGATATACAACTAATAGTGTAACGTCCTCGGCCATCAACTCCATAGCCAGACAACGCTACTATGCAGAAACATTCTCAAACATATATAGTATGCATTTAAATGAAGTTAAATGACTTAACACAGAGTAAACATATAATTATTGTTAACATACAAAATTAATGGAATAAACAGTAAATATCATTCCAACAAAATACATGATAATATTGTAAGCATCACATACATGCATTTTAATATAAATTAAACACATGCATATACTTCTCTTTGAAATTGTAGTAACTCCACCAAATACGTGCATACCTTCCACGAACCTCCCAACCTTATACCACATTGTTCATCACGCTCAACAGTGGGTCACCCTTGAGCTGGGACTAAGCTGCACCCAAGGAAAGAGAATCCTATACTAGACCGAGGTTACAAGAAAACTGCATAGAGAAACCATAAGGATTCTCTCTAGGAGCCTTCTTATGCCCACTACTCACGGACTCTCATTCCCCAAATGCTTGTTCCACTTGGGAGTATACATCTTCACAAGCATATTCCATCGGTGCTTCACCTCCCTCTCTTGGTCTTAGCAACAGGTCAAATCAAGAATTCTTAGAGCTCCATAGTTGGTGCTGGACTCACTCTGGGAGAAAACCACTTCCCAACAGACTCTCTCACCTGGAGAGAACTGCTCACAGGCCTGAAAACCTGCCTCTTCTACCATGGGCCTGACAATCTGGTTCTTCAGCCAATTTCGACTCAGTTCCAACAAGGTATGGGTGACAACAAAGGTAACTGGTCAACACCACTCAGGAAAACAGAAGGTTTCAAACCAAATACAGTTCAGGTGCAGACTCGACTCTGCAAGAGTGGATAGGCTGGGCTCACAGGACACACAGGTGACATGGATCAATCCAGAGTTTTTCCACTAGTTTTCAGGGTGTGTGACAAGGAATTCACGCAGAGGTCGAACCTAGACTCAATAGTTCAGGCATAGGGTGTATTGGCTTCTCGAGAAAACATCACATGCCTCGGGTTTCAGAGATGCGTGAAGGTATGCATGCAGAGATTAGATAGAATTCACGATTTCAGACATTCGACGACATAATGGAGGAGGAACCCTAAACTTAGCTAACTCTTCAGCTTTTAACCGCATGCGTCGAGGTCGACACTTGTCTTCTGGGAGCTATATGCATTCCCTTTTGCAAACATTGGAGCTGCATGCATTTCCCTTCCCATGACTTAGGATAAAAACATGTTTTGTCATAGAGCTTTAGAATAATAATAAAATATTATTCTCAAGAACTTAAGCCCCTAAGATTAGCCCCTCTTTCCAACCTTTCAACCCCTTTTCCCTTACCCAACCTGTGGAAGCTTAGTCCCCCATCACTCTTTCTTCGTGGTCGGTTTGCACGCAGCGATGTTCATATATTATATTAATGATGTGCATAATTACATATACAAAATTAGGTTCTTGGCCTTAATACTTAGGCTCTCCTGCCTAATAAACAAATAAACCCACCAACTTATCAATACTTGGCTCAACAACCTACAAAAAATGATTTACAATTCATAAACATGATTACAACAGGGCTCATCCTTGGGGATATTACAAATAGCTCCACCTGCAAGAGTAAAGACATATCCTGAAGTTGTCCTCATGTTTTCCAAATCACCTAAAAAATCAGAATCAACATATCCACAGACTAACTCATGACCACTATTATAGGTGATACAATAATCACTTATGCCCCTCATATACCGAAGCGCCCATTTCACTGTTATCGAGTGCTCTCTACCTCAATTTTCCATATATATGCTAACAAACCCAACTTCATGTGAAATGTCTTCTTTTGTACTAGGACATAAACTTGAAGAAATCTTAAAATGGGAAGCGAAAGGTACAAAAATTGGCTTCACACTGTTCATACCAAACCTCAAAAGTATTTTNTCACTCTCCTTATCGTTTCTTCCATAGTTTTTGGGTCATCATATTGAATCTTGTCCCCAATGGAAGGTGGCAATCCACTTAGATACCTCTGAATCTTGACAATCTCATCTTTGATGAATGGGACATAGTTCAGTAATTCCAAAAAGATTCATTCATACTCATCAATGGTCATGTTTCCTAGTCTGATTTCAAAAAACTCTTTCATCTTTCTATCATAAGATCTTTTTGTCAAGTATTTCTTCTTGAAATACCTCTTGATTTCTCTCCAAGTGATATCTTTCGCTTTAATGTGTTGCACCTGCACAAGTTGATCCCACCACATGGATGCTTTTCCTTTCAATTGATACATTGCAATCCTTCCTTCGACATGAGAGGAATGATTCTGCAGTTGGAAATATTTACTCATGCCAAGAAACCATGTTTTGACATCTTCCTCCTTATTATGTTCTCCATCAAATGTTGGAGGCTTAATCTTGTTCATTTCACCCTTCAGTTCATCCACTCCATATCTCCTGTTCTTTCTGGTAGGATATGGGCTTGAACGACTGTGTGCCCTCCTCTTGGAGCGACCTTGGGAGTGATGATGGTGTTTACCAACACTCCTTGATCTTCTTCCTTCAGAAGTCAGGTGACTCTTGGTTTTGTACGAGTCTCTCTCCTTGTCCAACTTCTTTTCTATTCTTTCCAGACTTTTCATCAACTTTAAGTTGAATTCACCTTGTTTATCCTGATCTTTCCTAAGATTTCTTCTATCTGTTCAATGGGTTTGGGCATCTTTCTGCAATTTTTCAATGATTTTCATCACATGCCCTTCCTCATCTATGTTTTCTCCATGCCCATTAGAGTTTGACCCTTCAACTCCCAAATGAACATCCATCCCTTTAGCTTCATTCTATGAACTGGAATCATTCTATGTCTCCTCCATTTCTTTGAACTCAGTGTCAACTCTAATCGGTTATGGCACTTGTTAAACTTCTACAAACATAATGTGCAGAAAACTGGAATTTTTCAGACCATTAATCCTTAACAAATCCCACAGCATTCATAAACAAATCTGACTCAAGAAAACGTTTATTTTTCATTCTCTGTGATTCTTGTTCAATCACGAATCCACGTAGTTTTCTTCTTTTGGAGCTCTGCTCTGCTAAGTTTTCAGGAACTATCCCCTTTCTTTTTGTCCCCAACCCACGCGACCATGGGTTGTGACCAAGATCTAGATTAATGAGCATGCACTCGGGCCTTCGACCTTCGGCTTCAGAAGATTTCCCAGCATAACACAATAGTCACTCGGAGTTCTAAGTTATCGAACTCATGCAGTAGGGTGGATCAATGGGCCACATCTACCCAACATGTTTTCTAGTTCTCTTTTGTATGAACCTTTTCAAGAGAAACTCCACCTTCATCGATGACCTGTCTTACAAAATGGTAGTTAATAAGAATATGTTTAGTTTTACTGTGGTAGGTTGAATTCTTGGCCAAGTGAATAGCACTTTGAATATCAAAAAGTAGCTTTACTTTATCCTGTATCCTTCCAAACTCACCAAACAAACCTTTTAACCAAACCACCTCTTTACAAGCATGTGAAGCAACAATGTATTGTGCTTCTCTAGTGGATAAAGCAACAATTCTTTGTAGCTTTGATATACAACTAATAGTGTAACATCCTCGGCCATCAACTCCACAGCCAGACAACGCTACTATGCATAAACATTCTCAAACATATATAGTATGCATTTAAATGAAGTTAAATGACTTAACATAGAGTAAACATATAATTATTGTTAACATACAAAATTAATGGAATAAACAGTAAATATCATTCCAACAAAATACATGATAATATTGTAAGCATCACATACATGCATTTTAATTTAAATTAAACACATGCATATACTTCTCTTTGAAATTGTAGTAACTCCACCAAATACGTGCAGACCTTCCACGAACCTCCCAACCTTATACCACATTGTTCATCACACTCAACAGTGGGTCACCCTTGAGCTGGGACTAAGCTGCACCCAAGGAAAGAGAATCCTATACTAGACTGAGGTTACAAGAAAACTGCATAGAGAAACCATAAGGATTCTCTCTAGGAGCCTTCTTATGCCCACTACTCACGGACTCTCATTCCCCAAATGCTTGTTCCACTTGGGATTATACACCTTCACAAGCATATTCCATCGGTGCTTCACCTCCCTCTCTTGGTCTTAGCAACAGGTCAAATCAAGAATTCTTAGAGCTCCATAGTTGGTGCTGGACTCACTCTGGGAGAAAACCACTTCCCAACAGACTCTCTCACCTGGAGAGAACTGCTCACAGGCCTGAAAACTTGCCTCTTCTACCATGGGCCTGACAACCTGGTTCTTCAGCCAATTTCGACTCAGTTCCAACAAGGTATGGGTGACAACAAAGGTAACTGGTCAACACCACTCAGGAAAACAGAAGGTTTCAAACCAAAGATAGTTCAGGTGTAGACTCGACTCTGTAAGAGTGGATAGGCTGGGCTCATAGGACACACAGGTGACACAGATCAATCAAGAGTTTTTCCACTACTTTTCAGGGTGCGTGACAAGGAATTCATGCAGAGGTCGAACCTAGACTCAATAGTTCAGGCATAGGGTGTATTGGCTTCTCGAGAAAACATCACATGCCTCGGGTTTCAGAGATGTGTGAAGGTATGGCAGAGATTAGACAGAATTCACGATTTCAGACATTCGACGACATAATGGAGGAGGAACCCCAAACTTAGCTAACTCTTCAGCTTTTAACCGCATGCGTCGAGGTCGACACTTGTCTTCTGGGAGCTGTATGCATTCCCTTTTGCAAACATTGGAGCTGCATGCATTTCCCTTCCCAGGAATTAGGATAAAAACATGTTTTGTCATAGAGCTTTAGAATAATAATAAAATATTATTCTCAAGGACTTAAGCTCCTAAGATTAGCCCCTCTTTCCAAACTTTCAACCCCTTTTCCCTTACCCAACCTGTGGAAGCTTAGTCCCCCATCACTCTTTCTTCGTGGTCGGTTTGCATGCAGCGATGTTCATATATTATATTAATGATCTGCATAATTACATATACAAAATTAGGCTCTTGGCCTTAATACTTAGGCTCTCCTGCCTAATAAACAAATAAACCCACCAGCTTATCAATACTTGGCTCAACAACCTACAAAAAATTATTTACAATTCATGAACATGATTACAACAGGGATCATCCTTGGGGATATTACAAATAGCTCCACCTGCAAGAGTAAAGACATATCCTGAAGTTGTCCTCATGTTTTCCAAATCACCTACAAAATCAGAATCAACATATTCATAGACTAACTCACGACCACTATTATAGGTGATACAATAATCACTTATGCCCCTCATATACCGAAGCACCCATTTCACTGTTATCGAGTGCTCTTTACCTCGATTTTCCATATGTATGCTAACAAACCCAACTGCATGTGAAATGTCTTCTTTTGTACTAGGACATAAACTTGAAGAAATCTTAAAATGGGAAGCGAAAGGTACAAAAATTGGCTTCACACTGTTCATACCAAACCTCAAAAGTATTTTCTCGACATACTTCTGTTGTGACAACCAAAGCTTACCATTCCTTCTGTCTCTGAATATCTCCATGCCCAAAATCTACTTTGTTTCTCCTAGATATTTCATATCAAACATCCTTTCCATTTGAGCCCTTAACTTGTTTATCTCAGTTATTCTTTTGCTTGCTAAAAGAATATCGTCAACATACAATACTAAGCTAATGAATATTCGATTATTCAATTTCTTAAAGAAAACAAAATGATCTTACTCGCTCCTTGTATAATTATGGCTCATCATGAAAGACTCGAATTTCTTGTACCATTGTCTGGGCAACTGCCTTAGACCATACAATGATGTCTTGAGCCTGCAAAAAAAATTCTTGTTGCGATTATGAGTGAACCCTTCAGGTTATTCCATGTAGATCTCCTCATCAAAATCTCCATGTAAGAAAGAAGTCTTAACATCTATCTTCTCCAACTCCAAATCAAGTAATGGAGCCAATGATAACACACTTCAAATTGAAACAATCTTAACAACTGGTGAAAAAATATCATGAAAGTCAATACCTTCTTTCTGAGAATATCCTTTCACAACCAACCTTGCTTTGTACCTTTCTACCTTATCATCAACACCCTTCTTTAGCTTGTAGACCCACTTGCAACCTANGGCCTACCCACTTGTAAGAATGAAGGTTTAGGAATGTTGTTACAACAATAACCTAGAAATTTAAACAATCCTTAAATAGTTATATTGAAACCCTTTACAACAAATTATAAATGCAACCCTGAAACCCTATAACCACAACTAGTAAATAATTGAAAATAACCATGAAATGTTTATGGAAATTTCATGAACTTGTTCACCTGTACAAGTGAAATCTTTGAAAGGATATATATATAAACATAAATAATATATATATGGAAAATATATGAGTGTAATATATATATATATATATATATATATATATATATATATATATATTTGGTCCTGAGGGTTAAGCTCTAGCTCCACGCAACCTGCAAGCCAAGTACAGAATAATAATAATAATAATAAAAAAAAATTTAACACTTGTAAATAAATAGAAATATATATAAATATATATATCAAAATATACAGAAGTAAAAACAAAAAAAAAATACATGTATAAAATAATTGGCATGAGGCCAGTGCCAAGCTCCAATCGACCAATGCCAAGATTCAAGTCATGATGAATAAGCCCACAAGGGCCCGAGGCCCAACCTCCAATTCCATGAGCTAATGCACCAACATACCAAAGCGATCAACCAAGTTACACTGCGTGCTTAGTATTCAACACACAGTTCAGCGCCCAATGACCAAATGTCAAACCAATAGAAGGAGCCAAGCACCTGCAAAAAAATACAATTCAACCGAGACTGAGCCAAGCACCTGCAACACAACACAATTTAGTGGCTAACACAAGCCCAATGCACAAGAACCAAGCCAACTCTATTGCCACGGTGAAAATATGTTTTGACTGTACTGTGGGCCAATGACAATGGATATGGTGGTACGTTTTCTCTTTATTCCATGATATGCTACTATGCCAAGGTGAGCCTCATCCCCAATCATCAGGGAGAGGACAATGAGATTTCAACATATAAGCTTGCCACACCCAACAAATAACTGAAAAGAGATTTGAAGATAAAGGAAGCTCTGGAACAAAGCAATATTGGCCAGATAGTTTTGTTCCAGAACACTTAAGTATGTATCACGTCCAACCCTCTCATCTTATTGGTCACTCTTAAAAGATTAAATCTTAGCATAGTGTATATTTACCGAGGGCATATAATCATCAAGCCCTCCATCTTTATCCTTCCTAAAGAGATCTGGCCACATCTCAATAGTACTCCTTGGGTAGTGACTAGATCTTTAAATGAGAATTTTGGGTTCCCCATTAATCACGAGAGCCTTATGGTTGTATGTGATGCCACATTCCACCCCACCCACAACTAACATCATGCTCAAAACCAGAAATGAAAACCATCTAGTGCCCCATTACTTCAGTTCACGTTGCACACAAACGAAGCCCAATGTGAATCTTCGCTATCTACTTACTGCACCCCAACCAACGCATTAACACACCATGTATTACAAGTCAGAGCATAGCGCACAAGTTCCAATCTCAAAGAGGAGATCCCATGGGTTTGATTTCATGCACTACTCATCACATCCTAGTGCCCAAGCACAAATCCCACAACACACAAGATCAAATTAGCGACCAATACCAAATGCCAAATGACCAGGAGAAGGATATAATCCCACAACCCAATTCTAGTCAGTTAAGACTGAGCGACCAAGCACCACCAACATCATCGAATTCCACAACAGAAGCCCACATAGGCATTTATTTATCACAACGTTGCACCCAGGAGATCCCACGACTCCATACCCATCAAGTCCTATTTCCATCCACTCGAGCTTTACTCTGTGTGTAAATCTAGTGCACTATGCAACCATTGCAGAATGAGGGAGGCGACAGAGGAGGGAGATTTTGTGAAAGATTTTTTAAGTGTAAGGTTTGGGAATTAAGAGA
>JZKD02S0703095.1:0-15187 GCA_000966675.3 Picea glauca | reverse complement strand
TTTTCCCCCATCTAGATAGATGAGTACCTCTTTTTAATTTAACAAGCTCGAGGAGGGTAACACATGCTTGATATGACTCACCTTCAGTATGTCCTTCTTCCTTTTTTTAACGAACTGAAAGAAGTAAGGGTTCGATCCCATATGGGCCCTTCAATGTATGATTGTTTAATGAGTCCATAGAAGGTAAAATCAGTGGTTTTTCATATTTAGAGCATCTAAAAACAACTTAAAGATGACTCCAATGTTGTCCTTTTTCGTAATGTTAGTCTTGCGAGGCCGAAAAAAAGATAAATTATCACTTGAAAGATGCCCTTTCAAACCTTTTAACGAGTGGGAAAGGAAGCAAGATCACTCAACAATATTTTCATGTTTAGAGATTCTGAAAAGAGCTCAAAGACAACTCCAAGGGGTTCCTTTTTCATAGAGCCATGTGAGTCTGAAAAAGTGATAAAAGTCTACTCGGTTACATTCTCACATTTTTTTGAGCATGAGAAAGAACAAATATCAAGATCGGTATGCCCCCAGCTTGAAATTTGATGATTTAACTCCAAAATGATCATCAAAGGCTGGAGACATGCCCTCCAAGCTTCAATTCATTCATTGACTTTGAGGTTGTCACCAATTTCTCTACTAGATGGAGAAAAAGGATAAGAGTGGATGAAAATAAGGTTCAAGAGAGGTGACTGTTTCATTTTTTAATGACCTTGAAACAGAAAAAGAACTATGCTCAAGGCTCTGAGTTCAATCCCCAGATTGTTGTTTCATTTTTTAATGAGCTTTCTACAGAAAGGAAAACTATGTTGAAGGCCTCTGTTTCATTTTTTAATGAGCTTGCAACAGAGAGGAAATTTTTTTCTCATGGACTCTTCTTGATCATGGCTTCCAAAAGAATAACACTCTAGAAGGATACCATGTCAAGGGAGAAAACTTGGTCATGGCTTCCAGGAGATCTTCATTGGATGGAAGAAAATCATTCTAGAAGGAACACATGTCGAGGGCCACAATAGGGATAAGGAGATCAGGTTCCAAAATACCTACCGAATATATCACCATATCAACTACCAGATCCAAATCGTCGGAAGTCGAAGGCATGGGAGACGATGGAAAATCGACATCAGGAGGGCAGATAGAATATATATCTACCCAAATTTCTTCACAAGGAGGAAGAAAAGAGGATCAATGATTGTTATCATCCCGAGGTAGGTCATCAATGCTCAACATTTCCATGATAGATTCATTCGAGGGAAAAATTGGGGAAATGTAATCGATTACAGATGACAAGGAACTTAACCATGATTACATCGAAGAACTGTTGGGTGAAAACAGATGTTGGTCATCCAATGAGGGAAAAGTGGATTGGATAGAAATGTATGATGTTTCGTCTGGACTAAGTGGCATGGTGTCACCAAGTGCATCGAATTCCAATGGACTAGGTAAAATCCAAGGGTCAGATGATTCCAAAGATTGATAAGCTACAATCCAAATCATATCGATAGTGGCATTATGATGTGTAGTCGGTGGAAGTGGTGTAGGGAAGGTACCCATGAGGCTAGAATATTTCAATAAGCCAACACCAACGCTTTCATACGTGATCTTGTGTTCTCCCAAGAAAGGAATATTTTTGGTAGTGGGAGCGCGAGCATCAATCGTGCATAAATCCAACTGATCAACAGTGGCAATTTTTCCCTAATGAGGAAATTGTACGCATTGAAAGACCGATGAGGCAATGACAGTCATAGCATAAAACCAACTTCTTCCAAGTAAAAAGTTGTAATCAAGGGGAGCATCGACTACCTCGACATCAACAGTGACAGTTTTGCCACCCAATTGGATGGGTAGGGACTGTAAAATCCCACAAGGATAAAAACCTCGCCCATCGAAGGTGCGTAACATTGTTGGGTATTTGTTAAGTGTAGGTAATTTTAAACCTTTCCAGCACGCTAAAGACATGACACAAGTTGAGGCTCCCTCATCCAGAATAGTTCAGTGAATTTTTTTATTGTGAACAATAACATAAACTTGGAAATAAAGTTGGTGGGAGAGTCGAGACGCATAATTTTCTAGGTTAAACATGATATGGTTGGATAAATTATGATCAATAACACCAATAGTGGCCAATAGAATTCTACGTTGACTGGGGCAGTGTTGTAGAAATTCTAACACAGACATATCACATGGTGATTGAGCCAAATCTTCAACAACATTGTAATTATGGGCAGCACATGAACTAGGATTAGAGGTATCTTTGTGGATAGTGATCTTAGGAGGGCGTAAGATAGAGTCGAATGTAGGTTTCTCAATCTGAAGTGGTCCAGACCGAGGATTAACCGATGGAGGACTAACGGAGGATGGTGATGGATCTGGTAAAGTATTGGTACTGTTAGTGTCCTTTCCTTTGTCATGGTTACCTGGTGTGTCATATGTCTTAGAGTGAGTGTTTAAATTAATCCCATTAAACATATAAATATGTGCACTTGTTGAGGCCTCATCATGAGGATGGCTAGAACTACCCCCAGGAGAGGGGGTTTGAGAAACCATGAATTGCTATTGTGGAAAAGGATGAGTAAGAATAGCGGGTTGTGAATTTCCCTGGAAAATTTTGGCCACTTCATTGTGATGTGGACAGTCTCGACTGTAGTGATCATCACCAAAAATGATACACGGGAATTTCAGTTTCCGTTGTGGTTTCTTTTCGATAGCAGGTGTTTGAGATTGATTTTTTGGTTGTTCATTGTTATTAGTATTTTTTAATTTATTCTTTGTCTTCTTCTTACCTCCAGATTGTTGTGAAGGGGCAGATTGAAATGCAGTCACCTCAGGGATTTGAGTTTGGGGGGAGGTATAGGAGAGTGTGGTCGATTGGGAAGTAGATTGAGTTTTGACAGAACCGATAACACCGTCTGCATGAGATGAGGATGACGGCTTGGATGGATTGGTATTAGCTCGAGTAGCATTCAGAAGAAAATCATACAAAGTACCAGATTGGGAATAAACCAAATCTAAGTACTAAGCCTGAGAAATGGCTTCTTCCTAGGTGATTGTGCCACCCATAGCGAAATCGTGAGCGAACGGGGGTAAAAGTGATTTAGTAAACCATTATGCCAATAATATGTCAGGAATGATTACCTTTATCATCCTTCGTTGTCATCTCCCCTCATGAATATGGTCAGAGATATGCATAGAGTCAGTTTGATGAAGGGAGCTCAAGATTTCAGTACCCATCTCATAATGAATAGGTAGTTGAAAGTGCATGAGGAAAGACATGGCAAGGGAATTGAAATCATGAAATGAATCATGTGGTACTTAAATACACCACTTTTTTGTTAAGCCCATAAGTGTTCATTGGAAAAGACGCAAACGTATAGAATCATCCATGAGAGAGTTTGATGAACACCACAAATGGAAATTCATCACATGGTTATTTGGGTCTTCTCTAGATTTTTTATCAAATTTTGGAATATCAAAAGGAAGTTTAGCTAGAATGACTGGCCAAACCGACGAATNAGACATGCCCTCCAAGCTTCAATTCATTCATCGACTTTGAGGTTGTCACCAATTTCTCTACTAGATGGAGAAAAAGGATAAGAGTGGATGAAAATAAGGTTCAAGAGAGGTGACTGTTTCATTTTTTAATGACCTTGAAACAAAAAAAGAACTATTCTCAGGGCTCCGAGTTCAATCCCCAGATTGTTGTTTCATTTTTTAATGAGCTTGCTACAGAAAGGAAAACTATGTTGAAGGCCTCTATTTCATTTTTTAACGAGCTTGCAACAGAGAGGAAAAATTGTTCTCGTGGACTCTTCTTGATCATGGCTTCCAAAAGAATAACACTCTAGAAGGATACCATGTCAAGGGAGAAAACTTGGTCATGGCTTCCAAGAGATCTTCATTGGATGGAAGAAAATCATTCTGGAAGGAACACATGTCGAGGTCCACAATAGGGATAAGGAGATCAGGTTCTAAAATCCCTACCGAATACATCACCATATAAACTACCAGATCCAAATCGTTGAAAGTCGAAGGCATGGGAGATGATGGAAAATCGACATCAGGAGGGCAGATAGACTATATATCTGCCCAAATTTCTTCACGAGGAGGAAGAAAAGAGGATCGATGATGGTTATCATCCCGAGGTAGGTCATCAATGCTCAACATTTCCATGATAGATTCATTCGAGGGAAAAATTGGGGAAATGTAATCGATTACAGATGACAAGGAACTTAACCATGATTACATCGAAGAACTGTCGGGTGAAAATAGATGTTGGTCATCCAATGAGGGAAAAGTGGATTGGATAGAAACGTATGATGTTTCATCTGGACTAAGTGGCACGGTGTCACCAAGTGCATCGAATTCCAACGGACTAGGTAAAATCCAAGGGTCAGATGATTCCAAAGATTGATAAGCTACGATCGAAATCATATCGATAGTGGCATTATGATGTGTAGTCGGTGGAAGTGGTGTAGGGAAGGTACCCATGAGGCTAGAATATTTCAATAAGCCAACACCAATGCTTTCATACGTGATCTTGTGTTCTCCCAAGAAAGGAATATTGTTGGTAGTGGGAGCATGAGCATCGATCATGCATAAATCCAACTGATCAACAGTGGAAATTTTTCCCTAATGAGGAAATTGTACACATTGAAAGACCGATGATGCAATGACAGTCATAGCATAAAACCAACTTCTTCCAAGTAAAACGTTGTAATCAAGGGGAGCATCGACTACCTCGACATCAACAGTGACAGTTTTGCCACCCAATTGGATGGGTAGGGACTGTAAAAACCCACAAGGATGAAAACCTCGCCCATCGAAGGTTCGTAACATCGTTGGGGATTTGTTAAGTGTAGGTAATTTTAAACCTTTCTAGCATGCTAAAGACATGACACAAGTTGAGGCTCCCTCATCCAGAATAGTTCGGTGGATTTTTTGATTGTGAACAATAACATAAACTTGGAAAGAAAGTTGGTGGGAGAGTCGAGACGCATAATTTTCTAGGTTAAACATGATATGGTTGGACAAATTATGATCAATAGCACCAATAGTGGTCAATAGAATTCTACGTTGACTGGGGCAGTGTTGTAGACATTCTAAAACAGACATATCACATGGTGATTGAGCCAAATCTTCAACAACGTTGTAATTATGGGGGGCACATGAACTAGGATTAGAGGTATCTTTGTGGATAGTGATCTTAGGAGGGCGTAAGATAGAGTCGAATGTAGGTTTCTCAATCTAAAGTGGTCCAGACCGAGGATTAACCGATGGAGGACTAACGGAGGATGGTGATGGATCTGGTAAAGTAATTGTACTGTTAGTGTCCTTTCCTTTGTCATGGTTACCTGGTGTGTCATATGTCTTAGAGTGAGTGTTTAAATTAATCCCATTAAACATATAAATATGTGCACTTGTTGAGGCCTCATCATGAGGATGGCTAGAACTACCCCCAGGAGAGGGGGTTTGAGAAACCATGAATTGCTATTGTGGAAAAGGATGAGTAAGAATAGCGGGTTGTGAATTTCCCTGGAAAATTTTGGCCACTTCATTGTGATGTGGACAGTCTCGACTGTAGTGATCATCACCAAAAATGATACACGGGAATTTCAGTTTCCGTTGTGGTTTCTTTTCGATAGCAGGTGTTTGAGATTGATTTTTTGGTTGTTCATTGTTATTAGTATTTTTTAATTTATTCTTTGTCTTCTTCTTACCTCCAGATTGTTGTGAAGGGGCAGATTGAAATGCAGTCACCTCAGGGATTTGAGTTTGGGGGGAGGTATAGGAGAGTGTGGTCGATTGGGAAGTAGATTGAGTTTTGACAGAACCGATAACACCGTCTGCATGAGATGAGGATGACGGCTTGGATGGATTGGTATTAGCTCGAGTAGCATTCAGAAGAAAATCATACAAAGTACCAGATTGGGAATAAACCAAATCTAAGTACTAAGCCTGAGAAATGGCTTCTTCCTAGGTGATTGTGCCACCCATAGCGAAATCGTGAGCGAACGGGGGTAAAAGTGATTTAGTAAACCATTATGCCAATAATATGTCAGGAATGATTACCTTTATCATCCTTCGTTGTCATCTCCCCTCATGAATATGGTCAGAGATATGCATAGAGTCAGTTTGATGAAGGGAGCTCAAGATTTCAGTACCCATCTCATAATGAATAGGTAGTTGAAAGTGCATGAGGAAAGACATGGCAAGGGAATTGAAATCATGAAATGAATCATGTGGTACTTAAATACACCACTTTTTTGTTAAGCCCATAAGTGTTCATTGGAAAAGACGCAAACGTATAGAATCATCCATGAGAGAGTTTGATGAACACCACAAATGGAAATTCATCACATGGTTATTTGGGTCTTCTCTAGATTTTTTATCAAATTTTGGAATATCAAAAGGAAGTTTAGCTAGAATGACTGGCCAAACCGACGAATTAAAAATAGGATCATTACTTAACCAAGACAAGTCTGGGAGATCCAGTGTTCCAAGGAAAGGTAGTTGTTGGTTATTTTGTGGATGATACTGGTGTGGCATAGGAACACCAGTAGGACCATAAAATGGGTTAGGTGGATAGTTGTAACCAGTAGGTCCTCGTACATAGGGTTGTTGTTGGCCAGGATAAGAAAGATTTGATGAAGGATGAGAAACATTTGGATAACCCGGTGGGTTCTAAGAATTATAAGTCGGGTTGTTTGCTTCCCCATAAGGAGGATAAACATTTTTCCCTTGAGGATGGTAGGGAGTAGATCCCGGAGGCAGATACACATTAGAACCATGAGGAGGATAAGGTTGTTGTCCCTAAGGACCCCAGGTGGTGTTTGGGATGTCGCCCGGATAAGGTTGTCCATAATATGTTCTGGAAGGAACAAGATTTGATACTCTTCCTTGTGGGTTATGATATGAATTCCCCCCAACATGGGGTTGGGTAAAATTTCCTCCTAAAGATACTCCCCAGGGTTGTGAAGGGTTTCCAACAAACGAAGGTTTCCCCCCTTCCAGCGGTGGATTAACTACTGGGGTATGAATGGCAAAGGGAGGTTGCCCTCTAGGAGGAGCATTAAAAGGGGGTTTTCCCCCAAGAGGGGTAGGCCCACCATAGAATGGTGGTCCTCCAAGAGGGATAGGTCTACTAGATGGTGGTTTCCCTCCAATCGGTTGTATTTGGTTAGCAAGGGTATGCATTCTCGAGTGAAAAGATGTCTCAGCAGGATCGTGTGGAACATGTGGAGTTGTAGAGTGAAAGTTCATAAAAGAGGGGGTAGGGATTAAAGTGCCTTGGGAATGAGTAGAGGTGATGATTCCAGCATTAGGATGGACTTGTGTTGACGTAACAGTAGGATTAATGACCTAATCGATGGGGTGATTCATAGTTTGACCGGATGGTCCTGTTTCACTAGGAGGGTCATGAGGATGAAAGGGTTGTCTAAAGGATTCGAAATGATCATAGAGATCGCATCTTGATGAATTCCTCCATACAGAACAATAAGGTGTGGGATTTGTATCTACTTCAGTGCTAGGATGAACAAGAGTCCTATACTCATTACCAAAGGTTGGTTCTGTGGATACCATATATGTTTCGGTAAAATCTCTCCCTGGCAATCGTGGGACCTCTTCATCTATGACGTTCCCAAGGGATTCTAAATGAAGAAAAAGTGGTTCAAGAGGGGTTACCCACACAGATGTAGTGTGAGGAGTGGGATTATCAACCGTAACCAAAGCGCCTTCTGAGTTATCTAATGGAGGAGCAACAACACTTCTAGTGTCAAATTGATTTTCTACCTCCCCATGGTAGTTGTCTTCTAGAGGGTTAGGAGGTAAGGGTTGGTAGCCTTCCAGAGGCAGCCCTTGCATCATACATGATTGACGAAGACCTTTATCATATACAGACTCAATTTTGGATAATAACAGTACACGCTAAAAATCTAGGGCCAACTAACAAAAAGAAACAACATACGCTAATAAAATATAGGAATCAAAACCAAGAAAACAAGACTTCTCTTGATGATCATACTAGTTGGTGATGAAATCCAACATCGTGTGACCAAGTCAAGAAGGGGCTAGGATATGGTGGAACAGTTACAATGGAAACCTGCTTAACGAACTTTCACCTTGGTGCAAGCTTCCACACAGTAATTGTGGATTTACCCACCAAGGAGCCCGAGTGAGTTTGACCAATGTTTGTCCCAGGTACAGTGAGACTTCCCTTCACTGTCACCTCATTTAAGTACCTAAGGATTATGGCAACTACAAACTCCAACTCTCAGTCAGCCCCTGGGTGGGTACAGTCGACAGTTCGATTCGAAAGTATGGGTAGGATAACAAGTCTGAAATCAACTCGAGAGGCACCCACACATAATCGTGGGTATACCCTCAAGTGACCCCCAATATACAATCCGACCACTACAAAAAGTTAAACCATAGAGGGATAATCTCTGTAATTCACCCGAATATGACCTCATGCATAACCCCTGTGTGAGAGGGGGATCCTAGAAAGCCTATATAACAATTGGATTTGACTCTCCCTATCTCAGGATTCTAATGTTCATTTTGAAAACTTTGGAGAGTTGTACTCACAACCTAATATGAAGTGTTAATCCTAGTCTAATGTTGGTGGAAGATCCTAAAACAAAAATGTTCTAGATAATTTTTAATTAGTGTTAATTTTATGGTTGTTCTTTACTCAAAGGGTGCATGACAATGAAACTGATGGTATGATGACTCAAATCCCCCCAAAAATGTGTAAGAAAATGATAAGCAATCTTGTCTTTCGATGAATGGCTATTTAAGGGAAAGAGAGAAAGTTTGTTTCACTATAAAACACTAAGATGCAATGAAAGTGTTTCTCAATGAAATCCAATGCAATGCTAAAAACTTCAAAAATCCCATCTAATATCCAAACCAATCACTAAAATATGTCTTTTTTCTTATATGTGAATGATAATCAGATGCAATACTTCTAAATGTCAATCAGACTTCAAGATTAAACAATTAGAAGCAAACTTCACACAAAACAAAAAATACACTCTCGTCGTGAAATAGACAAGAAG
This sequence comes from Picea glauca, assembly GCA_000966675.3. Lineage (NCBI taxonomy): Eukaryota > Viridiplantae > Streptophyta > Pinopsida > Pinales > Pinaceae > Picea > Picea glauca. The sequence goes on along the minus strand of JZKD02S0703095.1, from coordinate 6,137 downwards.
GACAAAGATAACCAAATTGCAAACAAGAACCAAAAACCTAAAACAAAATAGAAATGATGGAAATTTGACCTCAAAGATCAAATGAAAAGTTCACAGACCTTTGGATTTCCTCACAAAAAATTTCACTCAATCAGATAAAGGAGAAGAAAACAACAAGTTAACTCTAGGTCAACAAAGACAAAGAGTTGTTGCAAAGCAAGGAAAAATGTCAAAAATCCAAGAAAGATATGATGAATTCTCAGAAAGAAAGGTTTTTTAAAGCCAATATCAAGATGGATTGATAGTATGGGACCTTGAGAAAATGCTAAAACCCAGAAATAGCTTCAAAAAATGCAAATTTTGGAGAATTTCTCACAAAAAAGGGGATANGAACACCACAAATGGAAATTCATCACATGGTTATTTGGGTCTTCTCTAGATTTTTTATCAAATTTTGGAATATCAAAAGGAAGTTTAGCTAGAATGACTGGCCAAACCGACGAATGAAAAGTAGGATCATTACTTAACCAAGACAAGTCTGGGAGATCCAATGTTCCAAGGAAAGGTAGTTGTTGGTTATTTTGTGGATGATATTGGTGTGGCATAGGAACACCAGTAGGACCATAAAATGGGTTAGGTGGATAGTTGTAACCAGTAGGTCCTCCTACATAGGGTTGTTGTTGGCCAGGATAAGAAAGATTTGATGAAGGATGAGAAACATTTGGATAACCCGGTGGGTTCTAAGAATTATAAGTCAGGTTGTTTGCTTCCCCATAAGGAGGATAAACAATTTTCCCTTGAGGATGGTAGGGAGTAGATCCTGGAGGCGGATACACATTAGACCCATGAGGAGGATAATGTTGTTGTCCCTAAGGACCCCAGGTGGTGTTTGGGATGTCGCCCGGATAAGGTTGTCCATAATATGTTCCGGAAGGAACAAGATTTGATACTATTCCTTGTGGGTTATGATATGAATGCCCCCCAACATGGGGTTGGGTAAAAGTTCCTCCTAAAGATACTCCCCAGGGTTGTGAAGGGTTTCCAACAAACAAAGGTTTCCCCCCTTCCAGCGGTGGATTAACGACTGGGGTATGAATGGCAAAGGGAGGTTACCCTCCAGAAGGAGCATTAAAAGGGGGTTGTCCCCCAGGAGGGGTAGGCCCACCATAGAATGGTGGTCCTCCAAGAGGGATAGTTCTAATAGATGGTGGTTTCCCTCCAATCGGTTGTATTTGGTTGGCAAGGGTATGCATTCTCGAGTGAAAAGATGTCCTAGCAGGATCGTGCGGAACATGTGGAGCTGTAGAGTGAAAGTTCATAAAAGAGGGGGTAGGGATTGAAGTGCCATGGGAATGAGTAGAGGTGATGAGTCCAGCATTAGGATGGACTTGTGTTGACGTAACAGTAGGATTAATGACCTGATCAATGGGGTGATTCATAGTTTGACCGGATGGTCTTGTTTCACTAGGAGGGTCATGGGGATGAAAGGGTTGTCTAAAGGATTCGAAATGATCATAGAGATCGCATCTTGATGAATTCCTCCATACAGAACAAGAAGGTGTGGGATTTGTATCTACTTCAGTGCTAGGATGAACAAGATTCCTATACTCATTACCAAAGGTTGGTTCTGTGGATACCATATATGTTTCGGTAAAATCTCTCTCTGGAAATTGTGGGACCTCTTCATCTATGACGTTCCCAAGGGATTCTAAATGAAGAAAAAGTGGTTCAAGAGGGGTTACCCACACAGATGTAGTGTGAGGAGTGGGATTATCAACCGTAACCAAAGCACCTTCTGAGTTATCTAATGGAGGAGCAACAACACTTCCAGTGTCAAATTGATTTTCTACCTCTCCATGGTAGTTGTCTTCTAGAGGGTTAGGAGGTAAGGGTTGGTAGCCTTCCAGAGGCAGCCCTTGCATCATACGTGATCGACGAAGACCTTTATCATCTACAGACTCAATTTTGGAGAATAACAGTACACGCTAAAAATCTAGGGCCAACTAACAAAAAGAAACAACATACGCTAATAAAATATAGGAATCAAAACCAAGAAAACAAGACTTCTCTTGATGATCGTACTAGTTGGTGATGAAATCCAACATCGTGTGACCAAGTCAAGAAGAGGCTAGGATATGGTGGAACAGTTACAATGGAAACCTGCTTAACGGACTTTCACCTTGGTGCAAGCTTCCATGCAGTAATTGTGGATTTACCCACAAAGGAGCCCGAGTGAGTTTGACTAATGTTTGTCCCAGGTACAGTGAGACTTCCCTTCACTGTCACCTCATTTAAGTACCTAAGGATTATGGCAACTATGGGCTCCAACTCTCAGTCATCCCCTGGGTGGGTACAGTCGACAGTTTGATTCGAAAGTATGGGTAGGATAACAAGTCTGAAATCAACTCGAGAGGATCCCACACATAATCGTGGGTATACCCTCAAGTGACCCCCAATATACGATCCAACCACTACAAAAAGTTAAACCATAGAGGGATAATCTCTATAATTCACCCGAATACGACCTCATGAATAACCCCTGTGTGAGAGGGGGATCCCAGAAAGCCTATATAACAATTGGATTTGACTCTCCCTATCTCAGGATTCTAATGTTCATTTTGAAAACTATGGAGAGTTGTACTCACAACCTAATATGAAGTGTTAATCCTAGTCTAATGTTGGTGGAAGATCCTAAAACAAAAATGTTCTAGATAATTTTTAATTAGTGTTGATTTTATGGTTGTTCTTTACTCAAAGGGTGCATGACAATGAAACTGATGGTATGATGACTCAAATCCCCCAAAAAATGTGTAAGAAAATGATAAGCAATCTTGTCTTTCGATGAATGGCTATTTAAGGGAAAGAGAGAAAGTTTTTTTCACTATAAAACACTGAGATGCAATGAAAGTGTTTCTCAATGAAATCCAATGCAATGCTAAAAACTTCAGAAATGCCTTCTAATATCCAAACCAATCACTAAAATATGTATTTTTTCTTATATGTGAATGATAATCAGATGCAATACTTCTAAATGTCAATCATACTTCAAGATTAAACAATTAGAAGCAAACTTCACACAAAACAAAAAATACACTCTCGTCGTGAAATAGACAAGAAGGACAAACATAACCAAATTGCAAACAAGAACCAAAAACCTCAAACAAAATAGAAATGATGGAAATTTGACCTCAAAGATCAAATGAAAAGTTCACAGACCTTTGGATTTCCTCACAAAATTTTTCACTCAATCAGATAAAGGAGAAGAAAACAACAAGTTAACTCTAGGTCAGCAAAGACAAAGAGTTGTTGCAAAGCAAGGAAAAATGTCAAAAATCCAAGAAAGATATGATGAATTCTAAGAAAGAAAGGTGTTTTAAAGCCAATATCAAGATGGATTGATAGTATGGGACCTTGAGAAAATGCTAAAACCCAGAAATAGCTTCAAAAAATGCAAATTTTGGAGAATTTCTCACAAAAAAGGGGATAGCACCCTGGTATAAGGGGAACTAGGGAATTTGAACACTCTTTCTAAGGCTACAAGGGAGTGCTATCACTTTGAAAGCAACAAGGGGGGAGCGCTCTACTCCAAAAACTCAGAAAAATGACAAAAAACTCAAAAAATGAAGGAAATTTAGTCAATCAGGGTGATCCTGATGAGATAATGAGGCAATCAAACCATTATAAGGATCAACATGAAAATATGGAGTATATCAAATAAGTGGGAAAAGGGCCAAAACAAGATCTAGGAATGGAAACAAAAATCAGAGCTCCTCCCCAGTGGAGTCGCCAATTTTTGTTGAAGGTGAATTCCCCTGTCGAGAAGTGGATTCCCTCTAGGTCTCTAAACTCCTAGGGCCAAGATAGAAGGTGTTTAACATGGAAACTAACTTCCTTTTAGATATAATCAAGCTAATTAAATAAAGAGAAGCATAAAGATATGTACCTTATGAATGACATTTGTCCTTGCAAAGTCCAAGCTGAGCTTCAATCTTGAGCTCCTTGATAGGTCCTGCAAAACAAACAAAGATACAATGGACTTCCTACTCTACTAAGATTAGTTCAATCCTAGATCCATCTACTATAGAAAAACTCATATGGAACAAGTACAAGTTTGAAAGAAACATGTTAAGCATTGATTATATTAATGAGAACTAGTAAAATTACTTACAATCCTTTGAATGAAGGTGTAAAAGCCTCTTCCAGTTCTCCTTTTCCAACCCCTTTGCTCAATCAATATCCACTGATCGATTTTATGGCATCTCACTCATGATATCATAAGTTTGATGTGATTCTCCCACTTCATTCTCTGTCAATACCACTTATAGGATCATAAGTTTGGTATCAATCTCAATTTTCCATTATGCCTTTCACCATGAGAAGGCCTCCTTATATAACCTTGGAGAGGCCCAACCACTTGAGAGATATTTGGGATGAGTTGAGGATTCCTCTCCTTCAGTTGAGGATATATCCTAAGATCATTCCTTGACCATCTATTCGAATCCAACTACCTTAAGGATTTGAGGGATTCTTCCCTAATTTGTCTCAACAAACCCAGAAACTTCTAAAAAGAGGGTAGCGCTCCCCCAAAGGGGTGCATAGAGTGCTCCAACACTCCCCAGAGAGGCTCAGGGTGTCCCAACACTCCCTAACAGTGGGTAGGGGAGCGCTCCTCTCCAAAATTCAATTTTTTTGTGGTTTTCTCAATGAAAAAGGTCTTGTACTTCTTGCCAAGTGATTTTTCTTCTTCCATACTATTCTTTAAGGTGTTTTAAGTGTCTTCATGATGTCATTATGGGCACGACATAGAAAATATGAAAGCATTATTTTCTTGACACTTGAAACACTTATAGCCAAGATGCAACACTTGCAAACAAGATGTGACACTTACAACACTCGTAATGACGACACTTGCAACACTATCAAGGTGAGTAATTTTGAGGTGTAACAATAATGGCTCATGAGTTCATCGATTATGAAAAATATCCTTGGCCTAAGTCTAAAAATGGGCTCTACTTTTCATAAATTATCGATATGTGTAGTTCCTTGTACATACGTGTGTGGTGTGAGTGCATTTTTATTTGTGTACGTCATATCCAAAAAATCAAGAAACATTTTCTTTTTGGGATTCACTATGCGTTTTGACCTTTGAATCTACTTTACATGTGTTGACAGGATTCCAAGGATTTTTTTCTTACAATGATGGGGGCATCCATTGAACTTGAGGTATGTGTACCCAAACTGGCATATAGGGATAGGTTCTACCCTGCATTTCCCACTTTTCATTATTAACCATCCATACTTCCAGCACTATGCCTTAGGTTCAAGGTCGACCAATTGCAACATTAGCCCCTCTTTTTGCACATCATAACTGGGTCAGTAGGGCCTCCCCTTCATGGGATCCCTAGTTAGCACCCCTATTGTCATTTGGTACCAATGACATGTTTCCTCGTAGTCCCAAAATCCCTCCTTTATCCCTACCGTGACTTGAAGAATGAGCCTCGTTTTCCTCTGTACATATACTCTCTGGCCATATCCTAGGGGGGAGGTTCCTAGAAATTTTTCTTGTTGTTTAAATGGTCACACTTTATTAGTATTTTGTATTGTTTCTTATTGCTACTACATCACCATTTTCTTCTATTCCTTATTGCACCACAACCATGCTTTATCACTAGCCATTTATTTTCTCCCATTTTACAACACCCCTGGACAAGAACTTTTGTTATGAGTGGTCATCATTTGTCATGTTTTTTTTCGAAGTAAATTTCTTAAGTCATGTTCCATGCACACAAAACTTCATTGAAAACCACTCATTCTCTCCAATTAAACTTACTATTACCCCGTTTTCGCGCTTAGTAGCAAACCATGACAAAGGTACAACTTGGAGTCTCCTTTAAGCGCTTTTCAAACTCCCTAAAGTAGTGATATTTTTCCTTTCACACTCATTAAATGGATTCGAAAGGACATCTATTTGGTGTAAGTTTAACCCTTTTTTGAATCGGATAGAGTAATTACAAAAAAAAGAAATACTCTAGTCAACCTTGGCTAGAAGAGTTCTCCCTTGTATTTTTTTATACTTTTTTAGAATCGGGGGACTAAATTTATGAAAACTAATACCTTTGGAGTCTTCTTTAATTTATTTTCAGACTCTATAAACATGA
>JZKD02S0703084.1:3937-15187 GCA_000966675.3 Picea glauca | reverse complement strand
CATAATGCATTAAAACACATAAACATAAGTAAATGAACATATAATAGAGAAAAACACATGAAGGCAAATAAGAGAGAGACAACCGATGTTGATAACGGAGTTCACCCCTCCACCTTTGGGGCTACGTCTCTGGACCTGCTCCAACTAGAATGCAGATCTTCTATATTCCTTCTTCAAAGTGAGCTCTCAAAACTCTCTTACATTCAAGGACTATGGCTCTTCATTAGCTCAACACTCTCTCCTTCCTTTTTAACATGAAAACCAATTTCCATAATTAATAAATGAATAATATGTGAGACAAATTTTCTCTCACAAATATTATTCATTTTAATTACAAGTGAATAATAATAATGCATGAAGTATTTTTCCCACAAATGCATAATTAAATGCATGAGAAATAAAACTCAAGAAAGCATCATTTAAATCCACTTAAACACTTTTGTCGCCACCTTAAAATCAACATGGCGCAAATTAAGAAGTTCTTTCACGTGCGGAGATCCATTCGGATCATTGATTGAGGATATTCTTGCATCATTGGAAAGGTATTCATGTGTAGAATATGGAATATTTTATTATAATATGTTTGGAGAAAAAAATGTTGTTTTATGCCTAAAAAATCCTCTAGAATATTTAAGACGATTTTTTGGACCCCAATTTTCCAATTTGGGACTTGCCACTAAAATGGCCTTACAAGTTGATTCCTCCAATTTGTTTCCACCCAAAACATACCAAGATAGACAAAACAAATGTATGATGATGAAATATGGATCAATATTTGAGTAAATTACATAGATTTTTGAATTTATGAACAAAAATATCATGAATTTATATTGAGGATGTTTTAGAACACCACCAAAAAATGAGTATATTATAGGTTGAGAGATATTTAACATAAATCATCTCAGATATACAAATGTAATTTTTTGTATTTCCTGGTCCCTAGAAGGTCTCCCATGTTGTAAATAAAAACATTATAAATTTGAAAAATTGCATTGGCTTACACCTATGCAAAAGTAGATCATAAAATGTTAACAAAACATGAACAGTTTATTGAGACATAAATATGAGGGAGCACCATAAATAAAATAGTTAAAGTTATACTCAACATAAAATATAGTCTCAAGGGAAAAATATACAAATAACTCCATTAAAGAACATGGGAAATTGGGAAACAAACTACTATGGAGTAAATACAAGATTTCAATTTTCTACATTGTAACTTGAACGGACAACCTAAGTGCTATTAACTACTATATCCTCCCATAATCTTGAATCTTAGGAATTGTTTTCACCTTTAAATCAAATATGAATTTCATAATTTTTTCCTTTGGGGAATATATCCACTAACCATTCATTAGTTGGACACCACTATAGATCAATAAATTTATCAATGATTGATTTCTTGATGCAATGACCATGCACATAAATATTCTTTGTCTTCTACTAGGAATATGATTTCATGCTATATGGATAACACTTTGATTTCCATAATACAAAATTGTAGGTTGTTAGTTTCATAATCCTAACTCACCGGGAGTTTTCCTATTACAAATTGTTTTTTGTGATGCTATGATACAACCTTGAGAAATGTGTTCCCATTGGAGAATGTGCCTAGGATTCCACAAGAAAACATGCCTAGCTTGAATGTCTCCTTGAGTAGCATGCTCACAATAAAGATGAAGTGCAAGTAATGTTTAAAGAATATGCCCAACTAAGAAGAGGATGACCATGCACAATTCAAGAACCAATAAAATAATATCAATGTGTAACCACCAATATTTTATCATTTTTATCAATTATTTACGTAAATTATATATGTTTATTTGTTTTACAAATAATTGGTCACACTTGATAACTTTCTTCTCTCTGGTACAAAAACTATAAAAATTCATAATACAAAATTAAGTATATAATTAGGAAAATATGTTGTTTATTATGAATTTCTCAATTTTTTTGATTGAAATGCTTACACATGAACACAAGACTTGGAGCTTCGGTCACTTCAAGCTTTCCTTTCTAGAGATGGGTTCAAACTTCACTATACTTCATTAGTTGAAGGCCTCAAATATCTCAAAGAACCAATGGTGGATTGATATGGGGATTTGTTGTACACGTATAGGGAACATCAAGTTACCACCAGTTACATGATGCTCTATTACAAGCTAAATATTATGAAAAATATTTATTCTACAAGAAATATGATATGTGAGTGTTTGAGGTAAGTGGTGATAATACAAATTGTTATAGTTCAAATAGGCAATTGCAACTAGTATTATTATTGCAAATGAATAATTGTGTGGGGGATAACAAAATATCAATGTGTGTTTGTATATCCATCCCTTTTAATAACAAGGAGGGTGTTTGAAATTGTGTAAGTTGGTTTTCTCTTGGTGGGACACACACATGAAGACAAAAATGGAACTTATGGGAGGTAGAAACTGAAATAAAGTGAAAAGACATATTTTCACTACCATAGATGATGGAAACATATAGGACATGCCAGGACCAAAACTCCTTCATACCAAATGTAATTGATGAATTATTTAACTTCAATACATTTGTGGATTCACACTCGTTGGATGGTAATGACAAAATAATTGGTATCATATGATGCCTGAAGCTTAAAATTTTTAACTCATTGATGACATGCTAGGCATGCAATATAAAGTTTCCATTCAATATGAAAAGTGGTCACCTCGCATTAATTTATGGTGTTTGTTGCCTAATGGTCCTCCGAGATTACATATAGGAAAGTCACAATTGTTAAATCTATAAGTAAATAGAACTTGTAATATGGAAGAAATAAAGAAATGATTAGAAACACATATTATGATTTTAGAAAAAAGGGATTAAAAAGAGAGGGGGGAAATATTGGCATCCCAAGATAACTTATTGGGAGAATATCTTAAAATATTTGAACGTGTCCTTTCTGAACATTAAGAACCCAATAAATGAATTTTGGCCATTCACGATGTAGGAAATAAGAAACAATGATCATATACAACCCACATATGGTAAATTGGGTCTAGCCCGAGTGTAGGGATGATTTTAGGGGCTACATTTTGCTCATGGGCTAATTTTCCATGTTTTTTCCAAAAACGATATTCGCTATTTTAAAAATGATTCACCCAAATTCGATAGGATAAAATTATTTTACCTTAAAAATCACCAATTTTTTATAAAAAATATATAAAATCCTTAGAAATTTGAATATTTTTACAAAAATATTGTCAATCATTTATAGTTGGCATATGAAGGATTAGTAAGATTTGCCAAGGTTTCTACATTTTAAAATAAATTTCCATCCTTAAAATCATCCCTGCCCAAGTGGCTGTGGGATGGAGTGTTATTCTCCCTACCTAGGTTCTATTCGCATACGTTACATGTTAATAATATAATGAGTATATTATTGTAATGAATTTTATCCCTATTGTTGACTCAACCTTGTTCCCTAAAGAATATAGGATTTACCTTGGGTACCATCCTTGAAATGAGGGGAAGTGATCAATGGTTTTCCTTAGGATCATGTTACCTAAAAAAAAGTTAAAATAAATAAATAAATAAAAATAAAATAAAATACAACCCACACATGGAGTCATGGAAACCTACTTGAAGGATGATGTCCACCCTATTGAGTATTTCTATGTTGGTCCTCAATGAAATTAGCCTAGATATGGATTCTCTCCAAGAGAAGATGTTTATGAGGGACAAATTCTCATAGTATGATCATCAAAACCACAATCTACAATATAGTTAGGTAGGGAAAAGGAAATGTCTATAGATATTTAAATGTTTCTATTGAGACATATAAGGGAGCGGTTCCTTGGTGGAAACCCATGGGAAAATGGAGAGAAAATAATGTTTTGTACAAAAAAGTATTTAAAAAGAACTCAATAGTGGGTCGTTGGAACTGAAGGAATGACGTCCATAAATGTGAATGGAATCATATGAACATGGTCACCAAATAGTATATGGAAGGGAGATATAATTAAAATAAATGGGAAGGTATTTGAAGCAATTGAGGCACAATGATAATATGTTGAACACAATAGAGAGTGAGAGTGATGTCGATGAAAGATACTTTATTTGAATAAATAAATTTTATACTTGTCATTTTTTAATGGCTTGTATCATGTAAGAACTAATAAATTGGTAGTAGATTTTAATATTTATGGATTCAAGTACAACTAATGTAGGTTAATTGCTCTCTTCTATCCTGGCCCATAATGTGGGTTCTATGAATGAATTTTTCACAACTAACAAGTTGTAGTGTTTTCAATTAAGGTGAGAAAGTTGGTAAAAAGGACTCACCCATAGTTGTCAATTTGTTTATGTACATTTCCATATATATCTATTAAAAATACAACTCTGCAATGAAATTATTATTATCACTTATTTTTAGTTTATTGCATCTCTTCAATATTAATATATTTAACAATGTATGTCATAGTGACATTATGAATGCACATACAAAAATAGAATGTTGACAATTGTACATTAATCTTGGATTCAAATATTATATACACATTAACAAATAAATTAAAAATATTGAAATCCAAACATACATTGTAGAAATTTAATTTTGATACTTTTGGAATTAAAATTCACAATTTCAAAATCAAAATGGACACTTTTGGATTTCCGAATTCACACTTTCAGAATCAAAATTTACTCTTTTGAAAAATAATATTCACCCTTTTAGAATCCAATTTTTCACTTTAGGAACATTGATATTCACACTTTTGAAATCAAAATCCATATTATTTTAGTATATATCCTTACTTATTAGTCTAAATTTATTGAAATTGTCTTTATGAGAATACTACATATGTAAATAACTGATTTGATAATGTGAACCCCTACCTAGATGAGCCTAGGTTTGATTGGGCCTGTATGGAAGTTAGCGATGTACATTTCACCCACACTGAAGATCCGTTTCCTGATATTAAATTAATTTTATTTTCTATACTATAGAAAGATTGGGTATGAACACCTATAGTTCATGGACATGGAGTGAGAATATGGAGACCAATCAGGGTCATACCTCTCTTAGTGACCATCTAAACCATGAGTAATTGGCATGAGAATTTCAGTCATTAAAGAGCCAAGTGGATGACCAATATTCATATCTTTGAGAAATCCAAGGTATGCTTGAGTAACTAGGATCCAAATAAGAGAATCAAGGAAAGATAACTTCAATAAATGGGAAACATGACCAAGAGAAATCCCTTGGGTTCTAAAAGTTGGGATACGAATTGAGGAAGAAAAAGGAACCTGTTGGATGCAGACCGAGTCAGGAAGAAAGGATATTTGTGGAAGAGAAGTATGCAAAAGGAAACCGACAGATGGAAGGAAAAGAAGCATGAGCGCATGCATGGAAGACCTAACGATGCTAGGGTTAGGGTTTTTGGGATGCATTATAATGGTTGGTGAGCCGAAAATATAAGTAAGTAGTACTTATAGGAGAGGAGAGAGGAAGATAGATGTCGAAAGAGATACACATATACAGATACATGCAGAGAGAGACAACATAGCTCATAGAGAGGAAGAGAATTGTAAGTACAATATGAGTCATTAAGCTGGTGAGATAGAGAAGGCATGAGTGACTTTTTCTCAAGGGTTAGATCGCAGGGTAAGGATCTTGGTGAGATCTAGTCAGCCTCCTAGGGCTCGAGGAGCTTGTGGGAAGGATAAAAACTAATATTGTAACCATGTGCGACATGGAGATTTCCAAACTATAATAAAATCCTTAGAGCTAGATCTTTGTGGACGTAGCCCAAGAGGGGGTGAAAACCAGTAACATTGTGTTATGTGACTGAATGAATGTGTCTTTGGGTCTGATTAGTTGATGGATGTTGAATGAATGAAGTAACTAAGTAAATCTGATATTCCACATGCATGCATAGAATGAATGTTATACTAGTGGTTAAATGAACTGAATAAAGGTTAAGGTGTAGATCTCGCTCAGTATTATTTTGCAAACACCTGAGTATTGCAAGAACCCATAGAGCTATCTCAGGTGAGACTGCGCAGTTCACTCCATGTACTGTGTTTCCTTCTAGGTGACCAGAGGGGCCAATAGTCTTTAAGGGATTTTGTTGGGAAGCTTCTTAGTTATGAACCAGGGTCAATTCGTAATGGTAAACATAATAAGAATCCCTTAAGACCAATTAGAGTAGATAGATAAAGGGTAAAAAACCAACAAATGGTTCCATTTCCAACTGATTTGAAGGCAATGGGATTGAGCATATGAGATCTGTGGAAGACGTGTCAAAATAATATGGGATAAGATGACAAGAAGGTAAAAGAATGTGAAGCTAAAAGGGGATGTTGAGATCATTGAATCCCATGAATGTAGAGATCAAAAGATGGTTGAAGACAAAGGAGATAGATTTTTCGTAAAAAGATAACAGAAAACTAAAGTTAACTTTGCGAAAATATATGGACAAGTACATATTCACTGAATTGCATGAAATACTTTTTTGTGATTTCCCACACATATTGCAGGAGTGGATCAAAAGAGTGAAATACAACCATCCAATGAATCCGATCATACAACTAGAGTGGAATCCCAAAGATATCGCAAAAATACAACGAGTTGATAATAAGTTTACACGCACAACAGATTTCTCGTTAGACAACATTGTTGCCAGATTTATCACAGAGTTTGCAGTAGATACAACAAAGTCGTACAATGCAGATGAACAAGAATTCTTGAAGGGACCTCGAGGTAGGTACATCAAATCATTATATAGTTTCATTAATATATTTCTATTTAAAAAAGGTTTAATGACAATGGAGTCAGACAACTAAAATTCCCTGCGTGCATGGGGGAAGGGGGGAAGCACTGACATGAAAAGGAGAAATGGAAGGAGAAGGGGATAAAGGAAAGAAGGAGGCTACCTTGGACCCAATTATGATGGACGACAACCATATCAAGTGGATCATGGTGACATCTAGAAGGATGCGCAGTGGGGTACCCTACCAATACAAGGTGAACACCAAGAAGAGAGTTGTAGCCGCGAGGGAAGGCTTGGAAAGCGATGAAGAGGATGTAGAGGATCTTTGTTATGTGGAGAATATTAAGGAAATCTTGTGCGTGACATATGAGAGGAAGACAAGAGGTCCAAGATCGGAAGTAGAAGGAAACACTCCTATCCATATCAGTGTCAGTGTGGAACCCATAAACCCATGTGTGACTAATACACCAAGAAAAAAACCACTGTTTAGAAAACTAAATTTTGGGAGAAGGAAGACAAAAGGTAGTACATCTACAAAAGGAACAATAATTGGGGGAGCCAGTTTAGGAAGAAGTAGTCAAATATCTACAATATGCAGAGGTACTAGTTCAACATTTAAGATGGCGGGGACATGACCCAACCATCAGGTTACCAGAATTCAAAGGAGAAGCATCGAAGGACCCGAAGAAGCAAACTTTTATTTGTAAAAATATTTGGCAAGCAAAACAGATCATAGACGAGGGCACTAAACTTGCACAGTTAGCTATCACATTGAGAGATCACACACTGGATTAGTATATGAGTTTAGCTTAAAACAGTCTTCCAAGACAACCAAAATGATTGGAAATATCAAGAAGCTATTGATAAATGAGTTCCAGAAGAAGTCGAGTTCAGAGGACCAATACATGAATGAGATGATAGAGATCAGACAGAAACTAGGAGAATCTGCATGGGATATTGACCGAAGATTCAAGTGACTAAAGGGAAAGCTAAAATACATCATGACATATATGCAACATATGAACCTGTTCGTCAATTCACTGTTACCACACTTGAGATATCCACTGTGACAATAGAAGTTTCATAAATGGAAGAGGCTTTGTAGGCACCCCTACAACTGGAAGAGAACCAATATAAGAAGATATATCCATCCATCGAGGAGAGGAAGGAGGATTTGAAGAAATTAACATTCCAAGTAAACTAGAACAATACCAAGGACAAAAGAGAAGTCATTTGGTGTACCACATGTAGGGCAGAAGCACACCATAAGAACGAATGTCCAACATTCGCACAGTACATGGTAGGAGGAATGCCAAATCCATTACCAATAGGAGGACTATGGTGTGAGATCTCTAAGAAACAGGGTCACTATCCATATCACTGCCCAATGATGAAGAAGTACCAAACAGTGCCGAAGCGCTCATATTGCAACTTTTGCAAGTCAGTAGGTCATGATGACAAATATTGTAGAACCATGGATTTGATGATGGAAATAACATCATATGCATATCGAGTACAGGAATAAATGATGTCTGGGAAAGCTTCACCCTAGTTTAATCAAGTACCAACCCAATATAACACTACACAACAACCATACAAAACTACACAATCGTTTTATAACACCGCACAACCACACTATAATACCATGAAGTATAACCAGGTGCCTCTGTATAATGCATCATGAGGATATCAAGCTAGCTACAGAGGCAGAGGAAGAGAAAGAGGAGGCTTTGGAAGAGGTAGAGAACCAGTGGTATGTCACAATTGTCAACAACTAGGACACTATGCAAGAGAATGTTCACTTCCACCAGTGACCTGTATGTATTGTCACACATTAGATCATGACATAGAAGAGTGCCCAAAAATATTATGGAATATCCAAGAAAAGAGGAATCAGAACAATCAGAATGTTCAATGGATTTCAACAGAAGCAAGGGATGAAGGAAGAAACATCAACATAGTTACATGCAGAAGAGATAAAACAAGAAAATACGCAGTACGAAAAGAGCCAGCACAACACCAATGGGTGAAGAAGAATTTCAAATCAAGGAAGCAATTTGACATGAATAACAAGAAGGAGACATTCAAGAAAGCTAGACAAGAATTTATGAAACTAGACATTATGTCGACATCAATCGTGTAGTATGGTAAGGGAGTACCCGAGTATGAGATGCATTCATCGCTAGATCACACCAAATAAACACAACCCCTGGCACAAGTAAGTACTATTAAAGGATTTTTGAAATCATGTGTAAAACTACTAAATGATCCATCCTATGTCAAAGTATTAAAAAATTTGCTAGAAAGATGTAGCGTAGAGACAAAAGGAAATTTAGAACAAAAACAGTCAACCACCTACATACAATAATAAGAACAGGTAGGGAGTTCAAGATGTACGCCAACATTGGATATTTCAACATGGGAGATATTATACTGGATTTAGGATCTGAAGTCAATGTATTACCCAAGAAGACATGGCAATGTATGGGAGAGCCCACATTAGGATATTCACTATATCAACTGAAACTAGCAAATCAGCACAGAGTTCTACCAATTGGAAGACTAAAATGAGTGACAAAAGACCTGGATGGAGTGTGGAATAAAGCCAACTTCGAAGTAATAGAGATAGTGGATGACACAACACCTTATCCAACATTGCTTGGCTTGGATTGGGCATTTGATAACCAAGACTTAATCAACTTAAATACGTGGAAAATGACCTTCGAGTCAGGAGAATACATAATCATTGCACCATTGGACCCATCAGAAGGGGAAAGTTTTGTAGAGCCTACCTGCTTAGACCTGGAGGAAATTAACCAGTTGTATAGAATGTCTGCGCAAGATGAAGATTAAGTGAACCCAACTGTGGATGTGGTACTCAGTTGGTGGAGCTATGCGTTAGAATCAGATACGGTCTTAGAAAATTGGAATCAAAGGTTACACAAAGTTTCTACAAGAAGATGCGCAAGAATAGACCGCGCAGTAAGATGGGTAGGTACAGAGATAAGGGAATCACCCAACTTCCATGGGGTGAACGATCTAGAATCATTCTTGACATGGTATGAATATGAAGTGTTAGAAAATCAGAGACTCTTAGCCCTAGATATAGTACTCAAGGTGACACCTACAAGATGGTGGGGTGCGCACAAAGAAACCATCAAGGGATGGTACCATTGTAAGTGGTTACTACACATTAGTTTTGGTGCAGAACAAGGAAGAAACTAGTGGCAAAAATATGATGGACAAGGGGCACAAACAGAACACTTCAAGAAGTGTAGAACGCTGTGGAAAATGAAACCACCGGAGGAATGGCCTCACCATTTCGTACACACATTAGAGGGCATCCCAACAAACTGGTATACAGACCAAGAACTACATAGAGGAACTACGAGCTGGATAGTATTACAACAAAACTTTACATTCACTTTCTCATTTGAGCATGAGAACCCCAACATAGATGCAACACTTAAACAAATAAGAGGGGTGATGTTTATTAAGGAACCAAAATTTGAACTTATAACAGACAATCAACAACAAAACAGACAGACAATGAAAGAACTACTGTCATGCTAACATGTGCAGGAAGAAGTACCAGATGAAGATGAACCGCACGATATTCAGATTGAGGAAGTTGAAGGTGAGAGAGAAGTGGAGGGTCCACCTCTGGAATTAGAAGTGATTTCTATGCCAATCAAGGTGAAGAAAGTCAACATTGGGATAGTGGATAATCCCAAAATGGACAGCATTGGAGACTATTGGGATGAGAAAACAATAGAAAGTATAACAAAGTTATTGCACGAGTACAATGACATGTTCCCAACAACATTCATAGAAATGAAAGGCATAGCGGGAGAGCTAGGAGAAATGAAAATACCTCTCAGAGCTGAGGCAATACCAATCAGAAAACAACCATACAAACTAAATCCAATATATAAGAAAAATGTTAAAGATGAGGTCGATAGGATGTTGGAGGCTGGAATCATAGAACCTGTAGAAGAATCCGAATGGATAAGCCCGATGGTAGTTCAGGAGAAGAAACAAGGGGGGATAAGAATATGCGTCAACTTGAGAAAGTTGAACGATACGTGCTTACATGAACCGTTCCCTACCCTGTTCACAGATAAAGTCTTGGCGAATGTAGGAGGACATGAAGATTATTCATTCATTGACAGATTCTCAGGATACCATCAGATCAAGATAACATCAGAAAATATATACAAGACCACTTTTTCCACGGAATGGGGATCCTACCAGTATATAGACATGTCATTTGGATTGAATAATGAACCATCAATATTTTCCAGAGTTGTCATAGCTGCATTTAAAGTATTTATCCACCAGTTTCTAGAGGTATATCTGGATGATTGGACAATCTATAGTGTTGTTTCTATTTCATCACTTGGGTGAGAAAAAAAATGACACTTGCATGCCTAGTTGGGCCTGCTAGACAAGACAAAAGTTAGTGAGTGGGTTAAAAAATCCAAACACATGTAATAAACAAATAAACAAA
>JZKD02S0703062.1:0-15187 GCA_000966675.3 Picea glauca | reverse complement strand
GGACAAACACTGATAAAAGGTACTTCTTTTCTCCTTCCTCCTCACACATTAGTTTATCTAGACCTAAAAGGAAGTCAATGTCCATGATAAGCATCTTCTGTCTTAAGAGTTAAGAGTCTAGCTCTCAAGAGGAGATCTACCTGTCCGCAGGGATATGTTCCTTCAACACAGGTCCCTTTCCTGTTGCAGTGTGGTCCATCTTGTATACAGGTCGTCATAACTTCCAACGGGGTAGTATTTTTCCTTAATAGCATCCCTGAAGGAATCCCATGTGAGTGCGACTGCAAATAATGAGGGTTCCTCTATTTCCTTTTTCTCACAGAAAGTATCCCACCAATATTTAACATGGGGGATGACTTTGAGGAGTGCAAATGTAATATTTTTTTCTATTGGAAAAGTTATGGACAAAAAAATACCCTTCTAGCAGATTCAACCATTTGTCTACAGTATATGCGTCGATCTGACCTTCAAATATAGGAATATCAAAGTTGATATGTACCTTGAACGGGGCGGTGCCTCCGCTTGAGGAAGATGTGTCGCTTGTTGGTAGTCGTTGAAGGATTTGCGCAAAAATATCCGTCATCTCGTTCCTCTATTGCGCGAAGGATTCCTTGAGAAACAGTTTGAAAGGATCTCATGTCCCATCGTCTTTCTTTTCTCCTGCCATGGAAGGCCACTTGGGATTTTTAGATCTCGTGTCCTCAAGAGAAACAAGCTCGAGACCCAACTCTTTGTACACTGACCTCGTTGGGGACATGCACTAAGAACGACAAGGAGCAGACCGCTATGATACCACTGATATGGATTTTATGAGAAGAATGAAATGAATACATATTATATTGTTAACACATAGATATAGTGAACAATAACAGAGATACAGTAAAACTTGGCTTCTATTCAATTAAGAAAATATGTTGAAACTGTAAAATGCAGATTGAAATAAGCTTGCTAGAATAGTGGCAGCTTATCTCTGAGAAGAGATATGAAGACTACACTCATTCACAAGAAGATGATTACAATGAGGCTCCAAAGGCCTTTTTACATCAAACATGAATTCCAAAAACCTAGACATCCAAAAACCTAGCCCTAGGAGATGAAGCGCCAAAAGTCATGTGGGCCCTGTTGGGGTAAATTGGTACATTAACTTCTCAGGGTCATAACTTTTGCATACGATCTCCATTTTAGGTGCACGATAGCTCATTGGAAAGGTATATTCGAGGACTACACATTATGCCATCACACTCTAAATCTTGATTTTGTGAGACTCTGGCGGGCCCAAAAAGATTTGTTTAGGGCCTCAAAATGCCCTCGGAAGTTCAGGACCCGAAAAGCTAGAAAAAAAATGCCAAAATGAAAACTAGAACTACCAAGATGAAATTTGTATGTGATCCAGTTGGAATAGGTGGGTGGCCACTGATATCCACCTAGATCAAAAACATATATATGAGGAACATTGGGTATAACATATAAAGGGGGGAATACATAGTAAAACATATAATATAGTTTTACTCAATATTCCTCGTATATATGTTTTACTCAATATTTCCCCCCACCACCACCCTCATATATGAGGGTGGAGGTGATACCCATAAAGGTGGAAATTCTCCACTAACTTTCCTAACAAATAAACATCCACAAATTACTAACTATCAGAGCTATAAAATCTAAGTATGATTCCCACTTAGCCACTTCTCTAACCTTCAAGTGTATTTTGATTTTTGTTCTTCAAAACATACAAATTTGAGCATAACAAAAGGTATCATAAATAAATCTAAATATAAATTAATCAAATAAAGAAAAATCTCAAGTTATTTTTTAAAAAGTGAATTTTCACCAATTAAATATTTTTTACATAAAATACGAGTAAATTGATAATACTCAATATTTTAATAGTAAATTATATTGTTTATTGAATATTCTCCTACATCTCTATATAAATGAGGTTCTGCAATTTTGGGATTGTGGTTTTTCGTGGTCGTGGTGTTTAGCCTAAGGTCAAGGTTGGAAATGTGTTAAGATGGAGCAACTGAACCAACTAGTGTCCCTTTTCTATCTACATGAACTTGCTTTATGTTGATCCAAACGGAAGTATTTATGGAGCCCGAAGCTTTAGACTTCAGGGAAGACCTGTTCTCATCGAAGGGGATCTTTGTCTCTGATTTTGAATTCATTGCAAGTTAGAGGGGCAGGTGGGCTTGTCCTTCGATGAAATTTGAACCCTTGATTGTACCACATGGGGTGGAGGATGGTCAGGATCCTCTAGATGAACCTTTAATCTATCGCGTGACGGAGGGCTATGTGATAAAGGTAAATAACCCTACATCTACCACACACAAGATAATTAATTCTCTCTTCTCTATCATAGCCATCAAAGAGACTAGCATTTAGAAAGGAACTAACTCCACTCTTAATGAGGCATCCCCTATTTGTTGGCCTGAAAAGTCAGTTAAGGCTCCCTCCTCGCCCATCCATGCCCTAGTTACTAGTGAAGGTTATGGTGGAAAGAAGGAGTTGCAAAGGGTAGAGGAGACTAGAAAGTTCAGGGATTGTATTTGAACCAAAGCTAAAATTGTTTCCATGGTAGTAGGAAGGGATGTTTAGTTGGATGATTTACCTGGAATAATGAGAAAAACTCTAGTAGGTCTCTTTTGCGGGAATTCAATTACAACAAATTCTCTGAAATCTTGGTTGGGTTTAAATTGGTCTCTAGTGTTGGGTTACTCGCTAGGTTTTCATGTGTTGGTGTGCAGATGGATTTTCTTTAAATTCTCCACAAAAGAAGATGCAGATGTGATTCTTGAGCAAGAATGGGGATGGGGTCCTTCCGAGCAAGTTCTCCAAAAATGGATGGTTGATTTTGATCTTGCTCTGGCCCAAGTGGTCGTTCAAAAGGTTTGGGATATCCTCTCCAATATCCCCTTGGTCTTTTGGAATGAGTCGTCAATGAAATCCATTGGCAATAAACTTGCGAAGTTTTGTGGCTTGTAGCAACGGTGGGAAATTAAGGAGGACAAGCCTTGGGCATGGGTTCAAGTGTAGGTTGACTTCTAGGATGGTCTAATCAATGAGCTCGAATTAATTCTCAGGTAAAAAATATGGAGTCAGAGAGTGGACTACTAGAGGTTTTCATTCTGGTGTTGTCAATGCCATGAAACCGAACACCTACAGTCTCAGTGCAACAAGGTTTTCCCCGGGACAGTGGGGAAAAAGAAATTTGGGTTCAGAAGTCCAAATTTTTAGAGGGGAATGGGACACAAAGTCATATGGTGGTTGAATTGGAAGTAAATTCGGTCCCATCAACGTTTTTCGCTCCTCCAGAAGATGTACCAAAGGAAGCTTAGGATTCTTGAGTTGTGTCTTCTAGTAAGATTTCTCTCAATCCTTTGGACCCTGAATTTTCTCCTTTTTTTTCTTCACAGTCGATGGAAGTCAGGGATGGGTCACCTCCTCTCCTTAAGGTCACCTCATCGATAACCTCCCCTGGGAGGAGTTGTCCTCTCCTTCTACCCCGTCGCCTGAGGTTCAAAGTTCCTTGTCAAGTGCTTGTCCGAAAATTAGCGTTGTAGCGAATATGCTAGAGAACGGTCCCCTCTCTTTGTCCGAAGATGGTGTATTATCTTCCCTAAAAGGTTATTCCCTTAAGTATAGGGCAAGGCTCAAAGAAGAGTCATTGACACAAGGTGGCATATCCCTCGACTTAGTTCACCCCAACCTTATAGGAAGGAAATCACATTTATCGAAGGCGCAACAAAAGGACGTGCAAGGCATCAAAAAAGGAAAACAATCAACAATTGTAAGGAATCTTGGAGAAAGGAAAGCCTTCAAAAGGGCTTCCCCATGATTTTTCTCTCATTAACGTGAGGGGAGTAGGGGGTACTCGAAAATTGTTGTCCCTCAAAAGCTTCATCCAAAGCCACAATATGGATATTATATTAATTCAGGGGACAATAGTGGAAGGATCTTGTGCAAGAAATGTCTTTGAATCTTGGCTAAAAACCTGGTCATTTTTCTCTTAAAATGTAGATGGGAAGTCGGGGAGATTTATTACTGGCTAGAGCTTGGATTTTAAGGCACACTCAGAATTAGCACAAAACTCTGTCATTTCGGTCTAGCTAGAAGCTTTAAGTCTAGGAATCGGGATAGCAGTGCTTAATATCTACGAGTTATACGTCGATCAAGTCCTAGTTTGGGAAAGTATTCCAATGTCTAAGGCTTTGGAAGACCCTCTCATTATTGTCGGAGGAGATCTAAATCTCACTTTTTCCTTGAGGGAGGTTTTGGGGGAAAATGCAAGACCGGACTCCCAAAGTGGCTTTTTTACATAGTTTTTTTAGAAAGATGAATTATTGGACGTAGAACTGATGAATTTGGTTCCAACCTGGAAGAAATTTTTATGTTGATGATGCAACGATTTCTAAAAGGTTGGATCGCTTCCTGGTATCAAAAGATTTAATGGATGGTTCCTTTATCATTAAATCATGGGTCTCTTCTAGTGGCCTTTTTTACCACCTCCCTACTCTATTCCATATGGTCACTAAGGGGGGGGAATCCTCCCTCCCCCTTTAAACTCAATCATATATGGATCCTTGAGGAATACTACAAGAAATTGGTCAAGGAGTCGTGGGTTCACCTTTCACTCAGATCCCCTTACTCCTATATGAGGCAAGTGGCGGACGACATCACTCGTATAAAAGCGGTTTAAAGCAGTGGTTCAAATAATTTAAGGAGAAGAATCAAAGTGCACTGAAAGAGGTAGAGGATGATATTGAAACTTTGCACTCGGTCTCAGCCTTGGGATCTCTCTCAACTTCTGAGATATTAAAACTTTTTTCTTTGGAAGGGATCAGGAACTCCATTATGGTGAAGGAAGAAATCGCATCACGCCTAAAGAGTCGTGCCACATGGATAAAAGAGGGGGACAACAATTCAAATTTCTTCCACCAGTTCAATAATTAGTGGAAAAACTGATCTCGATATGGGAGATTAAAACATTGAATGGAGATTGGGTCCATACGTTCAAAGACATGGTGGAGGAAGGTGTTCATCACTTTCAAAATATGTTCACAGAAAAGAATGGGTGTCTGATCCAGGAAATCCTTGATGTTTTATTCAAAATCCTAATTATGTTTACTAAGGATATGAACCAATAATTAGGGGAGATGGTCTCTGAACCCAAAGTTTTAGGAGTGATATCTTCCATTCAAAAAGGTAAGAGTCCCAGACCTGACGGCCTCATCGTAGAATTCTTCATTGGGTTCTATGATTCGATTAAAGAATATTTGTTATTGGTGATGAGAGCGTCTCAAAGAAGTAGGAATATGTTGGGTGCATTGAAATCCACATTTCTCACCCTCGTCCCTAAAAAACAAGACGGTGTATCATTCAATGACTATTGACCCATATCATGGTTCAATAACATATATAAGCTAGTGGAAAAAATAATTGCACATATACTAAAACATATACTGAGCAAAGTCATAATCGAAGAATAGTTTGGCTTCTTGCAAAAAGGGAAAATACATTGTGCAGTTTCAATAGCACAAGAATCAATCCATTCAATCAAGTTGTCTAGGCAGCCTTCAACAGTCCTAAAGTTGGATAAAGCCTATGATCGTGTTACTTGGACTTTATTGTGGTTAATACTCATGAAAATGGGAATGCATTTACCTATTGTTAATTGAATTGTGGATGTGTTGAATCTACTTCCTTCGCAGTATTGATAAACAAATCTCCATAAAGTACAATTAACACGATCATGGTTAATATTGGTCAAAATGGGAGAGCATTTACCTATTGTTAATTGGATTATGGATGTGTTGAATATGCTTCCTTCATAGTATTGATAAATAGATCTCCATCAAGGTTCTTTTGGTTTTCTATGGGTCTCAAGAAAGGGTGCCCTATGTCACCCTTCCTTTTTCTCATTGTTGTGGATGCTCTTAGCAAGATAATCCACGAAGCTAAAGAAAAGGGTGAGCTTAGGAGTGTTAATATTTCTGACCATGTGTCCATCACCCACCTGCTCTTTGTGGATGATGTTCTATTTTTCTCTCAGGGTTCTTCGTGGTACTTCTCTTTGTTAAAAGGAGTGATAGACTTATATTGTAAAGATTCAGACATGGAAATTAACTAGGAGAAATCTTGTCTCATGTCCAAACTAACTTATATGATTCTTCTCTTCGTCAATTAGTTAGTATTTTCCCTTTCTCGCAAAAGGAGGTGGACTCAAGGTTAAATACCTAGGTTTCTTTCTAAAATCAAACAAGTATAGGCACACTGATTGGTTATGGAAAAAAGTAGAAGTGCGCATAACATTGTGGGTAAATGGGATTCTCTCGCAAGGGGGTCATCTAACTTTGATCAAGTCAGCCTTAGAAAGCATACCTCTATTCTGAACATCAATTGCGACGGTGCCAAAATGAATCCTTACAACAATCAAGAAGATATTCTTTCATTTTTTATGGTCAAGATCGAGGGCCTCGGGTGGCATTCCCCTTGCCAAGTGGAGTTGAGTGGCATTTCCAAAGAAGCTTGGAGGGTGGGGGTCAAAAAACATCTATTTATTCGCCCTCTCTTTGGTAGCTCAAAGCATGTGGAGGCTCAATCACAATTTTTCTCTATGGGGAAAAGTTATGAAATCAAAATACCTTCAGAATAAGCATATAGAGGACTGGTATCGTCAACCCAGAAAGTCCTCAAATGGGTCTAATGTGTGGAAATATCTAGTAGCCACTTTTCCACTAGTGGGATCGTTGATCATTTGGAAGAAAGGAAATGAAAGGAGAGTAAAATAGGACAGGATCCTTGGATGGGCGTGGATGAGGATTTACAACTCTTTAAAACTCTTATTTGATCACTCTACGAGGCTGGCATTTTCTCTCTCAAGGACACAAAATCCCAATCCCCTCGGGATAGAGGACGACAAGGATGGAACTAGATAGAGGATTTAGGTCTGGAGGGATCCTTAGTGGATGAATGGAATTCCTTCATTGGAAAGTTGGTCTCAAATCTTGTCACATTAAAGGAGGAACATGACGACATCCTCTGCTAGTCCATAAACTCGACTACAAGGGAATACACTACCAAGTTGGGATATGTAGCCATAGCATAAGCTAGTTTCTTTGGCGACATGCAATAGTGGTGGAAAATCCTCTGGAAGATCCACGCACCCGTAAAAATTAAAATAACTATGTGGCTTGCACTCACCAATAATATTTTAGCGTGGGAAAAGGGTATGAAAAGGGGTTGGATCAGACCTAGTCGATTCCCTTTTTGCAAAAATAATGAAGAAACAAGTTCTCATTTGTTTATTCTTTGTCCTTACACAGTGCAAGTTTTCAAGACTGTCTCGATTGAATTCAAGTCAAAGGCAACCTGGGGGTGCCAAGAGTTGGATGCTTGCATGTGGGTTTGGTTGGAGGACAGGTCAGTAAGACAAGTGGAAGGATTGTCTTGTATTCTAGTCAACATTATATGGTGGGCACGCAACAGTATCATTTTCAAAGACATGATCATTCTTCCTGAGGTCGCAGCTAATCAGATCATAACTATTTCAAAGGAATTTAGCATAACCATGAAATAAAAAAATCCTCGAATCTTGACCATGCCTAACCTAGACATGGAAACTCCTTGGGGTTTCTTCAATGGAGAAAGCCAACGTCAGCCTCTTAAGTGTGGGGTTTGGGTCATGTTGTTCCTTAACCAAAATAATTATTTACACATTTGGTACGCTCTTGGAAGAGGCTCCATTAACAAAGTTGAATTCATCGCCTTGAGGACCTTGTTGGCTATCGGTTTTGAGAAAGGAGAAAAAAAACTGTTAGTAATGGGAGATTCAACGCTCATGATAGATTAGGCCCTTAAGAAGGTCAAAGTGGAAAATGTTTGGTTGGGGCCTTTTCTTCAGGATATTAGGGAAACTTGCCAATCTTTTGACTGACTATCTTTCACGCATATATACAGAGAACTAAACTTAAAAGCTGACTAACTCTCCAAGGAGGCTCTAATGCTCCCTACAAGTGCTTTTGGTTTTTATGAATTCGTTGATGGCATAGAGACAAAATCCATGGAATGTTGGCTCTAATTTCTTGGTTGTTAGACAATAATATGTAGTTTCATCAATGATTTTCTTTTAGTTCTTATGTAATGAAAATATGAACATGTTGATTCTTTCTAGAATGACGGGGAAGGGAGAGATAGCGTTTTTGTTTAGAAAATTTATAGTTATGGGCAGATAGATTAAACAAAGAAAGTTTTTTGTGATCAATCCTTAAATGGGAACTGCAATAAGTATATTCACCACTCATGAATATAAGATTTTTTTCTCTAGAAAAAAAATATCTATATAAATATTTTTTTCAAACTAAACAATCTCCTAGAACATATTATTTAGATATAATATTTGAATCCTCAAAAAATTCTATAATAAAATTTTCCACAAACTTTGGATATAATAGAAAAGTTATAACCTTCACACATGTAATCTTCATTTAACCACAAAGAGTACTTAAAAACCCCATGAAAATTTTTAATGGTTTCTACCAACAAATCTAAATTAAATCCAACAATTGAGATTTTTGAACTTAATCAATCTCATAATTAAAATATGATTATTTGTGCAGCAGGGATTTTAGTATCTAAAATCAAGTCTCTCACTATGTACACAAAATCAATAAAAAACAATTCCCATTTTTGTGAGGGTAAATAGAAACTATGTATTTTTTTTTATAGAAAATATAAATTGGTTTTTATTTCTGAAAATAATGTTTTATACCTCTTCCAATTGGGTATGGGGGTTTCATTTGACCATTACCTCTTTATTTGTCATAGGTGGTGAAGGTTAATAGAATATAGAAAAACAAAATATAAAATGGCTGCCACTTGGAGAGAATGTGAACGATATCTTTATGCAAGAATTAATTGTTCATGCCTCTATTTTTTTTTTTTTTTGCCTTTGAAACCCTAGATACTTCAGTGTTATTGAAGGGTGGCAACAAAGGTAAATTGTCAATGCCTATTCTAAATGCCTCGTTCGAGAAGATAGAGAGAGACAAACCTAAGGGGATGATCTTCCGGCATGTCTAAGGAAGTACCTATGGAATGAATTACTCAACCAGCTGGAACTATCAAATTGAATGTCTCGTTTTTTTTTACAATGAGTGGCTCTTCAGATTCAGTTCATTATATTAATAAGTTTGTTGAGCTTGGACCTAAGAAACCCAATTTGATTCATATGTTTGGAGTTGTGCTCTCAAGCTTTATAGGATAAAGCTTGTTGCACTATATGTTGCTTTGTTATAAACATAGATTGATTTTGAAACAATTTGTTTTCAACTTTCAAAAATTGAAGCTATAGAACAAATCATTCCCACATTGAGCTTCCCCATTAACATTTTGAGTGTGCGCTTGTACATGAGATATAATTAAACAATAAGAAAGGTTTTGAGGAATAATTGATGGACCATATCGTTGATAGAGGATTGCCCTTCGCTCATTAATACCATAATAGATATAGACCTTGGATCAATTGTATATGCAATTTTATGCATATTAGAAAGCTACTAGAAATGGGGTATGTGAGATGGAAACTCAATGGTGGTCAAGATTCGAAGGTGGAAAAAATTATTGTTTAAAAAAATAAAAAATAATGTTAAAAAATGGTGTTAAGATTGATGATGTGTACGAATTGTGAATACTAGTAGCATGTACTTTCATAAGAAAGATGTGAAGTACAAGTTAAAAATGGTATTCAAAAGAGGATATTTACTTTAAAGAAAAAGTGGATATTCACTTTAAAGACAAAGTGGAGGAGCTTATAGGTACATTATTGTGAGCAAAGAAATGTGAAGGCATCGAATCTCTCACACTCTTGCATCGTGCATTAAATGTTAAGAAGTTATAGAAGTTGGTTATTCAAACCTTTGGAAGACAACATTGTACTCAATATGGCCATATTTTAAAAAGTTGAGGCTATCAAACATATTATTTCAAGTTCATGTGACCCCCTTCGTATATCATCCCTTGTCTCGACAATATCCATCTTCGTGGCTACATTTATGAATCACCTTTTTGCATATATCAAGGAGCATCTAAGGTCATTCAAGGTTTCAAGGCCCATGAGTTTAAACGATGATAAGAGGTCAATTTTAAATGAAAAAAAAAATTGAGTACAAAACTAAGAAGAAAGTGAGTTTGGTTGCAATCCTAGCACTCATGTGTGGAATTCAAGTTAATGACTCACTTGCATAAGGGTTAAGAAGAAAGTACCAAATGCAATTGTATCTTAGTGATTTTGAAACCCCAAGATAAGCATGCTTGCATTTGAAACTTTCACAACAATGAGCCAATTACCAATTCAATCATGGTCCATCCCAATCTATAGCATAAACATTCTCCTATACACCAAGAGAAGGACTCTATACAACATAAACCATCTACTGAGATGGCTACATTAGCATATGACATCACATGGAAGGACTCTATACAACATAAACCATCTATTGAGATGGCTACATTAGCATATGACATCACATGATATGTGCTTGTTGGCGAATGGTGTGTAGTGTAGAGCAAGTTTTGTCTTTTGTTCTTAGAGAAATTCATTTGTTTATGACCTATTTCTGTGTCCACCTGATGGTTAGTTTCTCTTCAAGTTGTATTCTTGTTTTGAAAATTAGCTTTCTTTCAATTCTGCAGCCCAGTTCCCTACATGTCATTTCCAACAAACCTTTGTTCCAAGTTTTTTGTTTTTCAAAAACAAAAATATTTTCCTAAAGATAGTGTGTATATGCATTGATTAGATTTTACTTTCCTAATTGTAGCTCATTGTTTATGTATTTATTTAACCTTCAATTGATATGGTAGCATCACATCCAAATAATAAGCTTAGAGAATTTTGCATCGTTGCGCTTGGTTATGAAGGAGAAGGAGCGATGATTTTTAAAATACAAATTAGAGATATGAAAAATTATATGTAAGTGGTTGGACTATGATCATTCCAAGTGACTAATCATTGATTCTCCTTGCATCCCAGTCTGATAAACAAGTCTAATGCATCGAAGAGATCCATCCACACACTAAAACAATTGATCACATGAAGGGTGAAAAGTCAAAAGACTATGGGTTGAAAATCAATAAGGGGTTTCTTTAATAATCAAGTGTAATAATTCATTAAATAAATCCCAACAACAAGGCAATCATCCCCCATCAACTTGTAAAAATCCAATGCTTCCCCTATCCATTGATTGTTAAAGAAATATATCAAAAGAAAAGGTAAGTATTGAGAAAGGAAGTACAAGGGAAAATACAGGTATCTCCATCGAGGATATGGATACTCAAGGGAAATGGAGCAAGATCTTTGATGTTGTGGTGACTCCATTGGGGGTATAGGCACTCACAGGAAGTGAAAAAACACATGAAGGATAACATGTTTTCCCCTCGTGAAATTTTTTTCACCACAAATCTATTAGGCCCTATGACCAAGACTTCAACCTATATTGTCGATGCATGCATTAAGGAAATGAATACCATCATGTCATACTCCCGATACAATATATTAGTTTCATTAGCTAGTATGCAGACATGAGAGACCTAATGCATAATAATTTTGGTATGCCCTTGAGAAATGAAAACATGAGATCATTTGCACTTCAAACTCATAATTCAGCAATACCTAGCAAAGATTAATAGCATCACCTAGTGTGTTTCCATTTGTTGAGGCCTCAAGTAGCCCCAAGTTGAGTGATTTGGGTACCCGCTTTAAAATTTTAGTTGAGGCTCGTCGATTAAACTCTGCTCTCCCTTAGCTCTGTTCTTTTATGTTTAAGTGATGATTGTGCATTTCTAACTGGAATCACATTGAATAGAGGCTCACTTACCTTTTTGTTCTCTAAGACAATCATGATAGTTTATATCAATTTCATCACCAAGCTAATTTACTTTGCAAGTTTTGTTTTTCTTGCATCCCTCACATCGCTTGTACTCGTTGCTTCACCTCGTGGTTTTGATTGGCTCTGGCTTACTTAAAAATGTTATTCACCCTTGCATATGGTCATTGAATCTATTCAACGTCATTGACTAACTAACTCATGAATGAGTTTTGGGCAGAATTCACAATTTTACCAAGTGATGGATATTAAGTGCTCCAAACATCAATGAACCATTTTTCGAGATTAAAATCAATTAGGATGTTATGAATCATGACGGATCTTATGAATCATGTCAATTTCAATTAACGCATTCAAAGCTTGTATAACATATAAAACAAGATTCCAACAAAGCACCATTTTGAACGTCACAAAGACTTTTAATTAGAATTGTCTTAATCCACAAACTAGGATCTTAACCAAAATCATATTTTGATCTATACAAATGGATGATATTTTGATCTATACAAATGGATGATTATAGAGTTTTTGGATTTGCAACAAATAGAATTGAAATCTAACATGTACATGTATGAAAACGTTTAGTTAAAGTTTCCCACCAAGAAGACAATTTAGACTTCATTGATTATGAACATGGGGACATTGATATTGAATTTAGATGTATAACCATTTGTTTCAAACTCTTGACTATCTTCTACAAACTAGAAAAAATGGGTGGACAATCCAAGGATCCAAGATCATCCAAATTAATTATGATCTCATGAAGATAAGTAGACCATCAATCTTACCATACTCATTTAAAAAAAAAAACAATTTAAAAATATTTTTAACCGTATTTGACAAGAGATTCCATCTATACTTAAATCCAACAACATGTTTTTCAAATACGTCAGACATCTGCGTCGATGGCATCCTTGAAATCTCCGCAGCGGTTCATCCAAAGATTTTTTAAATTCTTCCCGATAGCTTTTTTGGCAAGCAATGATGAGTTTTCTTAAAACATTCAAATTACAAATTTGAAATCTGGCCATCAAGGGTTTTCTGAAAAAGCTCCTCGGTTGGTTTCTCGAAATCTCCCCAGTAACATGGGAAGGTTTTTAAAGAAGCCATCAGGCTTGCATCAACATTAGAGTGGCCATTTCAAATTGTTCCAAGGACAAGCCATTGAGAGGTAATTGACATTTTTGAAAAAACAATCTTCTAAAAAGTCTCGATATCTGTGAAAAATCAATCTTGAACAAGTCTTGATGGGAATAACAAATATTTTAATGTCCATTTGAAATGAAATATTTTATATCAATTTTTATATATAAAAATAAAGTAATTTAAAGGTGTTTGTTGATAAATGATATTTAAAAAAATATTAATAATCAAAAAATATTTCAATGTGGGGAATAAATGAAATATTTTAATGTACAGGTTAAATAAAATATTTCAATATTCAACCTAAATTCATTTTAACTCCATATCAGTATATATATATATATATATATATATATATATATGAAGAACAAGTAGAACAGGTTGAAACTTTTTTAAATTAAAAAAAAATTGAGGAAAGGTTTGTAATGTAGAAGGATTTGAGGTGAAAACTTTTTAAATTGAAAAATTTTGAAGACAAGTTCGCACCTGCATAGATTTGATCCCATTTTAACCAATGATAAATCCAAAGTTAAGATAGACCTACATCAGTTTACTAACAATAATGATATGTAGAACCAAGCATTTAATAAGAAAATATCTTCCACTATATGGACCCACATCCAAGCCCATTGGCTTATATTGCATGTGGAGTTGGAAGTTCTGTAAGAATGTTTGTAATGCAACTATGTCAGGAAGTAACTAAGATTCTCGTGCCTTTCTTACAATAAAATTGACCATAACTATTTTGGGACTTTTGGCACAAGTAATGTAAATTGTGATGTTGCTTCTGGTGGAATTCAACAGCAAACTGACAATCACTAATTATAGAAGAAAAGAGTGGTTTGGAGAGTGAAAATGTACAACTTTATTACCATGTACTAGCATTTGTATGGACTGCTAAAACAATGGGGTATATTAATATGTTAGATAAAAAATTGTCACAACACAATCATGCATGCAAATTTAAGAAAGTGTTTATTAAAACAAAAGCAAAACAAAAAAATTAAAAACAAATGAAATGGACTTCTTCTTCTCAATTTGATCGTTAAAATAAATTTCCTTTGGATAAATATTTAAACTTCTCTGCGTAAGAAATTTATTATTTAGGGTTTTTTCTTAAACTTTAAGATGAACATTAAACACTCTGCTGCTAAGTATTGAATGCTGCGAAGGTAGATATATACACTGCCCGCATATCACCCTCACACAACATTCAATATTTCTCAACAAGTATCACCTTCACACAACATTCAATATTTCTCAACAAGTATCACCTTCACACAACATTCAATGCTTCTCAGCAAACGAATATTGATAATCCAAACTTAATAAATTAAACACTCTGCTGTTAAGCATTGAATGCTGTGAAAATAGATATATGCACTACCGGCATATCACCTTCACACAACATTCAATACTTAGCAGCAGGTATCACCCTCACACAGCATTCAATGCTTCACAGCAGATGAATGTTGGTCGCCCATGCTTAATAAATAAGAAAGAGTGTTAATATGTCAGTGATGCTTCATTTCACCCGGCTGTCAGTCATAATTAAATACCCAACGTCATTGCACCCCGCTGTTAGCCATAATTCAATACCCCTGCCATTTGTTGCAGATCAGTTTCCATAGTTCCATTATGCAAGGCACCGAGGCCATATAGCATTGGTACGAAGCCGACGCATAGATAGGTGGCAGTGGTTTCGTTTCGTTCAGAAGTCATATCAAAGACCAGCAGTACATCTGGTAAGAAATCCTGTATTTGACGATGATGCGACAGTCGTAAGCATTCGCCTCCCGTAGTAATCTGAAAGTCTAGAATGCGCTTGAAGACAAAAGAATGGGCCAACCAGACGATTAAGCTCTTGTTTCAATGCTCCTCAAGATAAGTGATAATCTATTCAGCATCGATATCTTAACTGTGATTGGTTGTTCGCAAGCATTGTGAATGGTATCCAAGAACCCAAAAACAAATTTAAGCTAAAAGATTGGATTGGTGCTCATCAGGCCTGGTCAAATTTACACAGCCTGTCAAGTGAAGTGAAAATTTGAAGACGCTCAATGTTTTTTCATGCTTATCATTTTACATTTTATACATAATTTTGAGTGTTAAATTACTTTTTATTATTCTGTACAGATAATATTTTGGCATTTTAAATG
>JZKD02S0703050.1:189339-226003 GCA_000966675.3 Picea glauca | reverse complement strand
TATATATATATATATATATATATATATATATATCTTCTTGGTATTATAAAAATTTCAGAGTCTCAAATTCCACCGAAATTTAGCAAAAATAAAAAGATGACTCATTGGAAACTAATTTCAAGACTAGTCACAAACCCTAACTTCCACAAGTTATATCTCTAAAACTATAACAAACCAAAACCTGAAATGTTTACCAATTTTTCTTTAGTATATTTTATCAGTGTCCTAAAACTTTCACAGTACCAAAAAAATATTTATTTAACCATTTAAATAATTAAACTATAAAATTAAAAATCAATATCTTTTTAAATTTATCATAAATTTTATATACATATATTATTATTTATTTTTTATTTATTTTCAAACTCTCATAAAACTTATTATTATTTCTAATTCATATATTTTTATGATTTGAATTTTTAAAATAATTAAATATTTCAATCAACTCCCTTTTATTTTTTTCAATTTTTCAATATTTTTTTTTGTTTATTGTGTTCCTTCGAATTATTAAATTAAGGTGTGAATGAACTTCTCTTGCATTTTTATTCATTCGCCATGTCCCTTCATCTGATGTGGCATTTAGAAAAAACTTAAACGGTCTTTAGTGTACCAAGTCTTTGACTAAGTTTTCTCTTTGACAAAAACGGTATACATTCCTACACCCCCAACTGTCCTCCTGAAAAACAGGGCAATGGTCCAGGTTCAGTTGGTAAGAATCCCTGAAGTGGAACATCACCAGAATCAGTTTATGGCAATGTGAAAGAGGGCCCTAATAAAAGATTCCTCATGCCATTCACTACAAATGTCAGTACTGATGGGTGGCGTGGGAGCTGGATCTGCCATCCATGTCAAGGCACGTGAGGCGGATATAGAGTCAGAAAGTCATAAGAACAAAGTTGTTGGTCCAGTTGAAAAGGATCTTGATGAATAAATTACTAATGTTTTTATAAAGCCATGGCATTGTTAACTAAGGAGTCAAGACTTTTACAGGAATTGAGATATAAAGCTCTACATTACTTTTACTGGTGATATAACGTTACCAAAAACTAGTTTATCGTAATGTGAAAGAAGCTCTAATAAAAGATTCGTCGTGTTATTCAATTACCGAAGTCTTGATTGATGGTTGTAAACTTGTAGGCAATAAAATCATCCTGTTAACACAATTCATGTTGGTCACGTGCACGGTAAGAATAAATTATTTACAATTTTTTTTTTTACGAGTTATTAAAAATATTTACTACTGATCACGTGCATAGARTGAGAAAGTCAAGAACAATCACTAGTCAATTTTCCATGATAACACTGTAACACACCTGAGGTTAGTCACGTGCATAGACTGAGAAAATGAAGAACAATCCCCCAATAAAATCACCAGTCAATTTTCCATGTTAACACACCCGAGGTTGGTCACGTGAATAGAGTGAGAAAGTCAAGAACAACCGCCCAAATTGTCTCTCGCGTACGGGCTTTATTGGAAAAGGGTAGGTTCATGAATTAATTCTACTAGTAATGTTGTACAAAGTCTGCGTGTCAAGCTTATTCAATGTGTTCAATTTTTGTTTGGTTGTAAGAGGTTATTCCAAATAATATTTTAATTTTTTTTTTAATTTTATATTATATTTAGAGTGTCTTTTCTTTATGGTTTTTTTAATATTGAAAATATGTTAACCTTATTTCCAACAACGGTTTCACAAAATCTGCTACTTGAAAATCATTTAAAAGGCATTTAATATCTTTAATTTGAGATCTATTATGTGCTAGACAACACATAAAAACATGTAAATTAACATTTTCACTTTCACAAAGTTTAGAGTTATGTCCCCTAGACAATGAATTTATACATTGTTTTACTTTATGAAAATAAAGAGCAAAGCTACTTCAAGTAAAGTAAGATCTTCACAGGCACTAACTTATGTGCTAGCAACTATGATGATCATTTGTAATAAAAAAAAATTCAAATTAGTCCATATGTAAGCTAAGACTATAATAAAACTAGCCCCTAGCTTGGATTTTTTTTTCATAATGATCATGGTGAATAAGGTAATGAAAGTAAATGATAAACTTAATTTAGACATATATTTCACATTTTGTAGTACTTGGGTTGGACATATATTTAGAGACCTATTTAACATAAATACAAGTTTTTGTGAAAACATTTGTAGCACTTGTGAAATATATCAACTTTCTTTTGATATTAGAAACAATGTTCAAGATATCAATCATGATATTTACAAATGAATTGTGCACACATTTGTTAGTGGAAAGGTCATTGCTCCTTTCAATACATACTATATATTAACAATTGTAGTTAGCATAAACTTGACTTAGTAAAAGAGTCAAATCTATTTTAGGTAAACAAATGGTTTTGGGGGCACATGGTATTGTGTCCCATGATTTTCATAGCCCAAGGTTATCAACCATGATGTTTACAAATGAATTGTGCACAGATTTGTCAGTGGAAAGGCCATCACTACTTTATAAATGAATTTGCACACATTTGTGAGTGGAAAGGTCATCACTGCTTCCAATACATATTATATTAATATTAACATTTTTTGTTAGGACAAAATTGACTCAATAAAATAGTTGTTGGCCCTTGGTTATGGAAGGAAGCGAAGATAGAGGAAGAAAAGGTCAAACGTGAACTGTGCGGGAGACACAATGACTGTCACTCGGTCAAAGTAAGCAAAAGAGTAGAAAAGCCAGAGTGAAGTACGGAAAAGAAAGTCGTTGGATGAGGAGATCGAGGATGACAAATCAACAAGGAAGATGGATCGAGGACAATTCAACAAGTAGAGAAAACCACCATTGGATGCTTTGGAGCACCGCGCGAGAAGGGAGGAAAGACAGGTTGGCGAAGCCCTGAAAAGGCGGGTCAAGTTGACCTAGGGTTTTAGACACCTAGGGTTTTGGGTACTTAGGGTTTTGACACCTAGGTTTCGACCTAAGGCTGTTGACGAGGGACTATAATGTATAAATAGAGCTCGAGAGGACCTAGGTCGGGTCGGTACTGGTGTCGGGTATTGATATTGATTGTTGTTGGTTGAGAGATTATTGTACTGTGAGAGAGAGGAGTGCTAAGAGTGAGAGCCTTCTGGTATTGTAAGATCTTCAGCTGGGTGTGAAGATCAAGTCCTGCAGCTGGGTGCACAGGAAGGCGGGAGACAGAGAGAAGAAGAGAGAAGATCTGCTGACTAAGAGCGCAGATCAGAACTTTAAGCTTTATCTTAATATATCATAAGCACAGTTCTGTGAACATAGCCCTAGAGAGAGGGTGAACCACGTATATTTTGTGTCGTATATGTGAATGATGCCTGGATCTCTGCCATTGTTATACTGTTATTTGCATTATTGTGTTAGATCAGATTTATAGCTGCACAGAGTAGATCTAGCTGACAAGAGATATATGAATGTTACAGTATTGTTGCATTAATTCCACTTGATATTCCCCTAGTTGTAGACATCTCTGTCCTAAAACCCTCCTCTTAGCTGCTTCGGGTGAGACTACATCTACTTCGCAGGTGTTGCTGAAAGGACCAATAGCTAGGGCTTGTTGGTGTACTCTTGGAGTGAACCCTAGGTCTGCCCCTGTGCCAACAAATGGTTTCGTTGCCGGGACTAGAATCTTTTTAAGGGAATGTCAAGGTGGTTCCCATCTAAGATAGAGATTCAAAAGTGGATAGAGGATCAAGAGAGGGACTTCGTTGAAGCCCAGAACAAGAACCCTAAACTGAATACTGAAGATTGGCTACAAAGATACATCTTCACCGAATTTCACGAGATCTTCTTTGGAGGAATCCACCAGGACTTGTTTGAGTGGTTAGCTAGGTTAGTTGATACCCAGTTCGAGATCAGATCTAGACCTCATGTGGTTTGGACACCAACACTGATCCAGAAGGTCAAGAGAGTTGACAACGCTATATCCAAAGCAGTAGATCATTGGTTTGATAGTACCATTGGAGGGTATATCATCGAATTTGTTGTTGATAGGGTAGAATCATATGGCCAAGCTGAGAGATACTTTTTCAAAGGACCCAGAGGAAACTTTTTTCACTTTCTGAAGCTGAGAATCAAGATGTTGTTGCATGAAAAGAATGTCTTGAATATAAAGTAGATTAGCTGGACCTGAAAAGGCTAATGTTCAGAAATTCAGACAGCAACAGCAACACAGAAGATGGACATATGTGTAGTGGAAGAGTATTTAGAGGGGTTCACCTTGAGAACCTGTTTATACAAAAATACAGAGAAGAGGGTTTCTACAGTGGAGAAGAGGTAGATCTAACCGATGAAGAACATTCAAAACCCACCAGAATAGAAGAAGGGGAAGCTGAAGAACTTCGCTAAAGCGAGCCAGAAACTTCAAGAACTGAACATATTACTGAAGTAAGTAACATTAACCCTCTTGTTGTTTCAATAGCACCAAGAAACCAGAATAGCCAGAACCAGTAGAGTCTTCAGAGTGTTGTTACTAGCAACTCAGCCTATACTCAGACAGGAAGCCTAGGGAACTCTATGGCAGATGAGATGAGGCTCCCTATCTCTACGGGAGATGGATTAAGGATCTCGATCAAAAATGGTTCCTGTGTGAGGCCGTGTGGAATATTAAAAGTATCACCAATGAAGCCATCAAGAGAACCTAGTTTAGCACTACGCTAAGGGATTATGCGCTGAGATGGTACATGAAACTTGTCCAAGGACTGGCACAGCCTAAGCCACTGAACGAGATCAAGAATGCACTGATTGCAGAGTTTAAGAAACCTAAGTCGGAGTCACAATGTATTAAAAGATAAAAGAGATCAAACAAAAGGTAGCATAACCTATTTGGGAGTTCGACCAGAGATTCAATACCCTAACATGGTGATTAAATTTTCAGATCCCCGATGAACATAATAAAGAATGGTTCATCGCACTGTTGTTGCCAGACATCAGAGTCCCTTTTATGTAGCATAAGATTGCATCGCAGGCAGAATCTTTGGAGATCGCCATGAAGCTTGAATCAACACCTATGGGAGAATCTAGCTCAGGCATGAGCCAGATCTTGAGCCAGCTGACTAGTTTGTCTCTGCAGGTCGAGGATATGAAGAAGGACAAGGGGAAGGACAAAGGAGAAGATATATGGTGTGTAAGATGTAGATCTAAAGGTCACGATAAGCAACACTATCCCTTATTTCATGAGTATTTGGCCTCAGGAGCATCGAGCCCCTTGAAGCAAGTTAACCTGCCCTGGTGCGATGTATGCAGAAATAGGAATCACCCAGGTGAGTGCTATTACATGCAGAAGTATGTTTAGACACCCAAAAAATTGTATCACACATTCTATAAATGACTGGGGCATGATGATCGAGATTGTAGAGATTACGATCCCATGCATGAGAGGTTGAGGGACATATACAATATTCAAGGCGAATTACAACAAGAAGGAAACACTCCACAGCATAAATCTCCAGGGAGAGAAAAATTCAATCCTTGCGGTGGATACAGAGGACGAGGACGAGGACAAATAATCTGTTATAACTGCACACAGCCAGGACACTTGGCAAGGGATTGTTAGAATCCTTGCACAACCTGCAATTACTGTAACTCTTTCGAGCATGTCATAGAAGAATGCCCTGTGCTACTGGCTAAGCTTCAGGAAAGACGAGGACCCCAACAGAACACACAAGTGCAACTGATATATGCCGAACCGCGTGGAACATACCCTAGATTCATTGTTATTACTTGAGGAGGTGCTGCTACATGAGAAGATAGAACAATACAAAGAAAGATCGTAGAAGAGTTAGGTATCAGGAAAGCTGTGGAGAAGACTTGGGCTTTCGATGCAAGGAAAGAAAGACAAATCTTCGAGGAAGAAAGACAGGAGTTCAAGGGGGACCAAGGATCCTCATCTAAAATGCGACCAGAAATAAAAGAGTATGGAATGCCTCAGGTATTTGATCAATCGGCTCCACTGAAAGAAGGAAAAGAGGAGAGTAAACTCATCGAATTTTTGTACAGTTGTCTTAAGTGAATTCAGGATGAGAATGTTGTGCAAGAGTTACAGAACCTAATCAGGTAGTATGAGCTAGGAAATGTAGGCCCCTTACTGAACAGGGAAGTACACCAGATTGGTAAGAAGAGAAGAACAAACAAAGAATTACATGTGAATGCTCAAATAGGAGAGTATGATATGGACTATGTGGTCCTCAACTTAGGGTCGGAGGTCAATGTCCTGACGAAGCAAACTTGGGCACTAATGGGAAAATTGAAGTTGATTTATTCCCCTATCAGGATTAGAATGGATAATCAACAAGCTGTCAACCCATTTGGATGATTGGAGCATGTCCTTGTGGACATCGACGGAGTTAGGACCTTTGCATATTTTGAGGTAATTGAAATTGTTGATGATAGCTTCCCTTACCCTGCATTACTAGGAATTGATTGGGCCTTCGAAAATTCTACTGTTGTTGATTTAAAGAAAAGATGCATGACATTTGAAAGAGTTGGCCTTAGGGTCATTGCACCCTTAGATCCAGATGAGGTTCTGTTGACAGGCGAAAATGAACGCTCATCAACTGGAAGAGTGGATCCAGTCCGTGGTTGTCTAAATAACCCAAGCCATTTGGGATGATCCACCCTGATGGGTTTAGTGGCTTCGTTGTCCGATCTAAGTCCTAGGAAAAAGAAAGAAAACTAACTAAAGGAACTAATCTAAATGAAAATAATAATTAAAACAAACTAATAAACAAATCTGAAGTACATATATACAACCTATTACCTAATATTACAAAACAATAATTCTGTGAAATTAATTATCAGCTATCAACACAATTAAATCTTAATCACAAATGTACAACATTTACAGATTACAGATTTTAAATGAAAACCTGCAAAAATCATTTGTAAGCTGTCCTATGAGAGAAAAACTATTGTTGTTTTATTTTTATAATTTTATGAGAAAGAAATAAAATGAAAACTATCTAAGCTGAGCAATTAAAATAATAATCCTAACTATAAATCTGAACTATACATATATCTATCTAAATACTTAAATAACACTAATATACTAACCTGTAATAACGCTTTCCAATTTGTCCCATGCAAAGTATTCAATTCAGTTGTTCGATGGGAGGAAACCCGCACTAGATTCTTCACAAGCTTCTCGTAAACAAGAAGCAACAGTGCTATTTTGAATATAAACAACAGAACAAACAAGACATAAAACCGACATCAAATTTATGATTTAAAAATCATCACAGTTAGATAAATCCCTGTGTGAAGATCTGTACAAAACAATTCATTTAATGAAGAAGATAAATCTTTACTCATCAAATCGAAGCAGAGTAATTGTTGTGCTAAAACTGAGATACATAAGACATGGACAGAATTTAAACCACAATGCATTAGCCCATAATAAGTCTTGATATCTAAAGTAGTCAATGACTTAATCACAAATTTGAATGCACAAAACCTAAACGAAAGTATGATAAATTGAAAGCTAAAGCTGTTACAAAAGATCGACTTCCATTCAAGTCTGTATCATAAATCCATAGTCTTGTTCTCCCAACTATGATGATGATCGGTCAATTACAAAAAATACAAGTATTTAAAGACCACAGGGTAAAACATCCCTATGGAAATTATCAAAAACAATTTACAAAAAATCTGGGGATAATCTCCCAAGTCTCTATTTCTGACTCAAGCTAACAACCTAAAACAAAACTATATCTAAAGTATCTCCTAAACTGCCACAGCATGCCCAATTGATCATTGAAATTCGTATGCACTTGAAAGTGGACAAGAATAGACAAGTTTAGAGGATATTTTATTGATAAAATTAACAAAAATCTAAATTTTAAGACTAGCTACAAAATCTTGCGATTCTGTAGCTGGTCTAATTTGAACACAGAATCGTTTTTAATCCATCCAAAACTAACAGAATCATATTCAAACTATTAAACAAATATTTGATTACTA
Organism: Picea glauca; assembly: GCA_000966675.3. Lineage (NCBI taxonomy): Eukaryota > Viridiplantae > Streptophyta > Pinopsida > Pinales > Pinaceae > Picea > Picea glauca. The sequence goes on along the minus strand of JZKD02S0703050.1, from coordinate 218,050 downwards.
ATTGAAAACCAAACAAATCATTCAAACTAAAACTTCTATGATAATTGAGAGCAAACGAAATCATGTTTGAATCTATTTCAATCAAAACAGGTTGTAACCTATCAAGTAAATTTTTCATGCAATAGTTTATGTCAACCCAGCCATTAACAAAATCGTTTTTAAATAAAAAAATAACAGAGTTGTTTTTTCGATTTAATAGATTGCATTGTATTTATCAAAGCAAACTCTGATATTGATGCATTGCATACGTAAAAGACCATGCTAATTCACACATGTAGAATCGTATCAAAATCAAACCAAAAGAAATAAATTGAACTAACTCAGAGCCGACACAATCCAACAGCAACAAAATCGTATCAATCCAAAACTCAGCTACGTCCGAGTTTAGTAATCAAATCTTCTGTACATGATTCATAACGACATCATTTTGGTAAAACAAAAGTAACAGAATCATTTTGAATCTATCAAAATGAACAGAGCTATTGAAAGCAAATCCAATCGACTACCCTAAATCAAGCAAACCAAATAGAATCGAAAATAAATCAATCGTTTATACTAATCTAAGAACAATCAAATCGCATTAACCAAATCATAGCTATATTTGATTTTAAGAAAACGAATCGATGCAAACAAAAATAGCTTATGCTAATTTCAAACGAAATCTTTCATGCTAATCCAAATAGAAAAACGAAATCATTTCTGGTAATTGGAAGTAAACAGAATTTTTTTTAATCTATTCAAGCAATCAGAACTAATCGGTTATGCTAGTCGAAACCAAATCATACAAAATCGATGTGGAAAAACCATACTTGGGCTGTAGGAAAACAACTTGGTCATGATAATTTTGAATTAACAAAGGCCATTGTTGCTTCAACATTTCTGAAGACAATCGAACCGGTGGTTTTTTGTTTCTTCTCGTTGGCGTGTAGCCTATCATTCTCCTTTGACAACACTGTGACTCGTTCCTCTAACGATTTAATATTTGATTGCAATAGGGGAACATCGGTGTAATAACATTCTAACCAAGCATTACATTGGATACATGGTGATTGATTGGGATTTGGCATTACAGGCGAGGGTTTGTTCAAGTCACCAGGGGTCTCATTGTGAAGCTTGATTCCTGGGTAGTTTGGGTCATTTTTGAGGCACGAAGGTAAGTTGGAAACATAGTCATAGGGTTCTTTAGAGAATAGGCCATGCGAATAGGGGTATTCCTCAGACAAGAATCGTTCAATTTCGGAGTTCGAGTCCTCGCTCAGCACTATTGGCTTCTGGTCAACATTTTGCTTAGGTTTGTTCCTAGCACATCTCTATATCCATCGAGCATTTTTCTTTCCCATACTATTGACAGTAGTATCACTTCTACCTTTCTTCCTCGCAGACTTCTTGATGACCTTAGTATTTTCTTTAGCACACGGGTCGGCCATGGTATCGGGTAGGTCCATGTCGAGGCAATCTGAGGGTTTGACAGGGGGTAGAAGGATATGAAGTGGCACGGTCGGTCCACCCAATGTTTCAATAACCACAACCTTGTCCACTTGGATAGACTCGAGAGTGGAAAAGCCATTCCTTGATAGGAAGGCTTGCCAATAGTCACCACTAAGGATTAAATAGTGGACGATGATGAGTTTGATCAAGGAGTGATGAAAAAGGCTGTTATCAGCCTTCTCACGCTTGAATCTTTTGGACATATTGTACAGACTACGTAAGAGATAATGTGGCATATTCAAAGGGTATCGTATAAAATTCATCAATAATCGAAGATGATACAGAAATACCAAGCCATGCCGACCTTCGTAGGTCACAAACTATTTAACAATTGCCAAAAGATCGTGCCACCTGGGTTTGAGGGTAGTGATAAGCATACTTCTATCACACGAAACAATCTTCCTTGATGTGAATAGGAGCGGCCATGGTACCTCGTCTACTTTGGAATTTTTAAACCACCTTTTCCCTGTAGCTGGTAGTCCTGTAGCCGAGCTTAAGAATTCCTCATTCAACTCGAGTTGTATGTCTCCGACCTTAGTCCTGCATCCGTCGAAGGTGAGGGCGAATTGTTGGGCAACCGAAAGGTTGAAACCCTCAAACCTTTGGATAAACACCAGCCAACCACCATTTTCCAAATATTGACGAGCATTGTCAAACAACAGGAGTGTTTGGCTACCATTTGGCTCTATGCGCACCACAGGTGCCATAGACAGGAGCACACAGTGAGCAGGGTGAACGGTCAAGGGTTTGAACAGGGTATAGTCTGGATCGAATAGCTCACAGACTTCCCCGAAAACCAACAGAGGTAACCCGGGATAGGGGGAAGGCATTAATGCCCGAGTGTGCGAGGGTGGTGGAGCTAGATCAGCCCATGCAAAACAATCATTTCCCAATGTACAACCGATGGCGTATATGGTGATTCAAATCACTATTGCATATGTTAAAACAACACCATTCAAACAATTAATGAAATCTATGGTAAGTCGACCTCAAAAATTTGCATAAGCATAGAGTTTGCATAGCTTTAAAACCGAAACAATGATTCGAAATCAACACCAAGGGTTCGATCATATCAAATATGTGTTGTATGAAATGATTACACCAAGGGTCTAACCACAATGTCAATGTTTTCATGAAACCAATGTGTCAAGGAAATCGATGAAAGACTATAGAAAATCAAACCACCTATGTATTAAGGACTCAATGACAGTCATTATAATATCATCACAATATTAAAAAAAATGAAATCATATTAACAATTAAAGAATGCCAAATGAGTAAAGATCTTGGAGTCTTGCCAACTGTGCGACTATAATTAAATTGGAAATGCAGTGAACACATAGAAAAGATTTACCATAATAATCCAGTGACGATTTTAATACCATTGACGTGACTTTGAAATCAAATTTTTCACGCTTGCAGTCGTGAAAAAAAGAACAAAGGCAGGTGTGCAAATGCACGAAATAATAGTGTCGTTTTATTCAAAGATTGCGATGAAAATCAAGGGTTGCAAAACACTGGTGTAGGCAACTTATTAGGATAGGGTAAAAATGTGAAATGGCTGCCAACAATGGCGACACACTGGTAGAAGCAATTATCTCTACCAAAAGAACGAATTCAGATTAGGATAACAGGAATAATTCCAGAGAAATAAATATAAAATTGTTTAAACATCATCATTAATCAAATATTCCAGCAGTGTTTAAAGGATGAAAACTAATAGCAGTCTTAAGACAAGCGAACCACGATATTAAAGATAAAATCTCCAATACTGTTGACAGAGCCACTGCTGCCAGTAGGCGTCCATAGCCTCAAAAAGGTTGCCATTTAACACACTCTGATATCTGTATCCTGCCAAGAAATTCCAGATCAGAATAAAGGACATTTTAAGGTTAGAGGTTTCATATTTGCAAATTTTCATATACTCGACATTGCTTCACTGTCAGCGGGCCTGTTCAGTACCCCGACGAAGTTGTCTTGGCGTCATGCATGCATTTACCCACTGCCAGCAGACCTGTTCAACATCCTGGCGAGTTTACAAGCACTTCCCACCGCTCTTTTAATGATTTATTTTGTTTTTTAAAGATATATAGTTGAGCGGGGTGACGTTGAAAATTATGATATTTTAACATATTTTTTACAGACCTCAACAGAATTTTTTAGAATTGTCCTTCATTAAGATCCAAAGATGGTTTATTTACATAACCAACCTTCTAAAGCAGGGAAACATCTTCCGAGTCATTCCTTTAAGGAACAGGGACAGCGTAAGAAGATAATAGATGATCGCGACAAGCTTTACTCATAGATCGAAATATGTTAACTTCTTTCAAACAAAAGTCTTTGCCAACATGGCTGTAAATTTCAGAAGTATATTATAATTGATGTTTAGACAAATTTTCAGCAGTCATTTCAGAGAAAGAATTTTCTATTTTCTTTGTCTGACCAGTTCATGATGCAGGCATGTGTGTTTCAAAAGAAAGACTGATAAGCATAAATGGAAACAAAACACACCAGCGAAGAAAGATTTGAAAGTGACCTCAAAAATTTGTCATTCAAACAATTAATGAAATCTATGGTAAGTCGACCTCAAAAATTTGCATAAGCATAGTGTTTGCATAGTTTTAAAACTAAAACAATGATTCGAAATCAACACCAAGGGTTCGATCATATCAAATATGTGTTGTATGAAATGATTACACCAAGGGTCTAACCACAACGTCAATGTTTTCATGAAACCAATGTGTCAAGGAAATCGACGAAAGACTATAGAACATCAAACCACCAATGTATTAAGGACGCAATGATAGTCATTATAATATCATCACAATCTTATAAAAAATAAAATCATATTAACAATTAAAGAATGTCGAATGAGTAAATATCTTGGAGTCTTGCCAACTGTGCGACTATAATTAAATTGGAAATGCAGTGAACACATAGACAAGAGTGACCATAATAATCCAGTGACAATTTTAATACCATTGACGTGACTTCGAAATCAAAGTTTTCATGCTTGCAGTCGTGAAAACGAGAACAAAGGCAGGTGTGAAAATGCACGAAATAATAGTATCATTTTATTCAAAGATTGAGATGAAAATCAAGGGTTTCAAAACACTGGTGTAGGCAGCTTATTAGGATAGGGTAAAATGCGAAATGACTGCCAACAGGTTCCTCGATATACAGATCCCATCAGAGAAGAAGACTGCACATATGAGCTGGAAAACATATATAAATTAACAGCCAGACAACAGGATTATATCAACCCTACTATCGATGGAAATCTAAGTTGGCGAAGTGACAAGGCGTGTTTATTAGATTCAGAAGAAGCGCTGGAGAACTGGAAAAACTAGATGTATGAAGTATCCACAAGGAGATGTGCTCGACTTGCCAGAGAAGTTCATTGGATTGGTACAACAATAAGTAACTTGCCTACCTTTGATGGTCTGAACCCTCTAGAAGCCTTCCTTTCAGATTTTGAAACAAGTGTAACAGCACAACAAAGGCTGTTGGCTATGGATGAGGCCCTTAAAGCTACACCAGCAAGATGTTGGGGAACACACAAAAGCAATATTACAGACTGGACACAATGTCGAACCTCGATGACAGCACAGTTCTTAGCACAAGTAGGAAGCTACGAAGTGAGGTAAATAGGTCGAAGCTTCCCAAAGTACCATGTGTGAAGCTATGAAGAAGCCTAGAGTGACATTCCTCGAGAATAATGGGTACACAGATTGATTAAAACACTAGACACGACCCCTATTAACTGGTACCTTCAAGCGGAGCTACACCTCGTCAATACAGATTGGGAAGGTATGCTTCAGATTTTTGTTTGAAAGTGAATTTCCTTTAGTAGATCAAGCACTACAGATTGTGAGCCAAAAAGTATTTAAGTAGGCATCTAGCCTCCCTTTGGAGCAAGAAGAGGAAGAATGGACTGCGCCATTCCAGAAACTACAGGGATGTTACAACATTAATGCTGACACAGATGATGATCCGAGGAAGGTAAACATTGTTGAGACAGAAGGCCACAAGGATGTGGAAGGACCACGAGTTGAGTTTCCATTCATTAGACAGAAAATGAAGATAAATAAAGTCAATATTGGGACAAAGGAGACACCAAAGCTTGCCAATGTCAGAGATTACTACGATGCTGCTACCATTGACAAAATTACAGAATTACTGCACAAGTATTAGGACTTGTTTTTGACCAATTTCAATGATATGAAGGGTATCAAAGGACTTATGGGAGAGATGAGAATACCTTTGAAACCAGATGCGAAGTCACTCAAGAAAACACCCTATAGATTGAACCCGAAATATAAGGAAAAAGTGAATATTGAGCTCGATAGAATGTTAGAAGCAGGGATTATTGAACCTATCTAAGAGTCAGAGTGGATCAGCCCTATGGTGGTGCAAGACAAGAAGACGAGTGATATTAGGATCTACGTAGATATCAGGAAGCTGAATGATGCTTGTTTGCATGATCCTTTCCCTACACCATTCACAGATGAAGTATTGGATAATGTGGGAGGCCAAGAGGTATATTCTTTTATAGATAGGTTTTCAGGATACCATCAAATCCGGATTGCTAAGAGGACTGCCACAAGATCACATTTTCCACAGAATGGGGATCCTACCAATACACAGTGATGCGATTTGGACTAAAGAATGCCCCAACCATCTTCTCCAGGGTGGTGGTTGAAGCATTCAAAGAATTTTTTCATAAGTTTTTAGAAGCCTATTTTGATGACTGGACTGTTTTTAGTTTTCTGAAAAATCATATTCAATATCTAAGACTAATGTTTGACAAATGCATACAGTGTCAAATTGCTTTAAATTTGAAGAAGTGCATCTTCTTCTCACCATTTGGAGTATTATTAGGAAATTTTGTATGCAAGCAAGGATTGTTGGTTGATCCATAAAAAATTGCAATTATAGTCGACTTATCGCCTCCTCCTTCAGTCAAACAACTACGCACTGCACTAGGACATACTGGCTATTACACAAAATTTATCAAAGGATATGCTCAGATTACTGTGCCAATGGGGAATTTATTAAAGAAAGACTGTCAGTTGGTTGGATAGATGAATGCCAACAGAGCTTCGACACACTGAAACAAAAGATGGTGACTGCGCCCATTCTGGTCTTTCCAGACTGGAGCAGAGAATTTCATGTGCATGTCGATGCATCTTATATTTCATTAGGAGTAGTATTGGCACAACCTAGAGAAGGGGATATCGACCATCCATTATCATTTTCCAGTAGAAATCTATCTACAGCTGAAATCAATTACACTACTACAAAGAGAGAAGGACTAGCCATGGTGTTTCCACCATTACTTACTAGGAGGACACTTTAAAATGTTTACTGATCACTCTGCGCTGAAGTACCTAGTCAACAAGCCAGTGTTGGGGGGGCGACTATGCAGATGGCTTCTCTTGTTTCAATAATATTATTTTGAGATCATAGTTAAGCCAGGAAGAATGAACAAGGGACCCGACCACCTATCGAGGTTGGAACATGGCGAAGAACCCATCAGTCTGGAGGATACATTACCGGATACATAGATTCTCGCCATTAGGAAGATGGATGACCTATTCATAGACATAGTCCAATTCTTATCAACAGGAATGGATCCAAGTGAGTATACAATTTCCTAGAAGAAACAACTAGTGGTGCATGCTACAGACTTTTCATTGATAGTTGGTCAGCTATATAAGATGGGACCTGATGAGATACTAAGAAGATGTGTGATGCAGGCAAAGTGCCCGCTGATCCTCGCATAAGCTCATGAAGGCATCGCAGGATGACATTACACAGGGAAAGCAACTGTGCAGAAGGTTCTGCGAGGTAGCCTTTGGTGGCCTACTTTACACAGAGATGCTAAAGAGTATACCAGAGCCTGTGATGTATATCAAAGAGTTGGAAAACCATCTCAAAGAGATGAAATTCCACTAGCACCACAAATGACCCTACAATCATTTGAAAAGTGGGCCATTGAATTTGTGGGACCTATAACCCACCAAGAAAGCACATAGGAGAAGGGTATATTATCATTGCGATAGAATACCTGACTAGATGGGATGAAGCAAGAGCAGTCAAGGACTGTAGTGCAACTACAACTGTGCGTTTTATATTTGATAACATAATAACCAGGTTTGGATGCCCTAAGACCCTTATGAGTGATCAAGGCACTCATTTCATCAAAAAGACAATTGAAGCCCTGAATGAAGAATTTTCATTTTACCATCAAAAGAGTACACCTTACCATCCACAAGCAAATGGAACGGTTGAAGCATTCAACAAAATCTTGGAGACAACATTGACAAATATTTGCAGTGTGAACAAGGATGACTGGGATTTAAGAGTACCAACGGTACTCTGGGCTTATAGAACCACTTGTAAGAAATTAACAATGGAGACCCTTTTCAAGTTGGTTTATGGTCTCAAAGTTGTTGTCCTAATGGAGTACTTGGTACCAAGCTTAAGAATTGTTGCGTTTACAGACATGGATGATACTGGCATTATTCGTGAGAGGCTTGTTGGCATGTTCTCGGATAGAGGCAGAGCATCTGTGTTTATCATTGATGAAAAATATCAGCATGATCAACAGAGAAATGATAGTATGGCAATGGAAAGATCAACTATGAAGAGAAACAGTGTTCATTGGATCTCATTTAGAATCCTTGATGACCGTCAGATCTGAATTCCGATAGGAATAATGCGCAATAGAAGAGAACATATCTTAGGAGTTAGATCTGAGCTCAAAGACCGACTGTCATTGGATCCATAAGAAGGAGCACGATATTTATGTACAAGATGAAGCGGGCCTACAAAATTCCAAAAGCAGGAGGACCGTCCATCTTCAAGTAAGACACATGGTGAGCGATTGGCATTTCCCTGACTGGAAAGTCAAAGAAAGGAGGTGCTCTATCCTTTTAAATCATGAAATGTGAAATCACGATTTAATCTGAGTCATTGATCAAAGGGAGATTGTGGACCACTGATCAGGAATGACGAAGGCCTGTGAAGTGGCGAAATCGTGATATAATCCCAGTCGTTGGATTTGGAAGACATGTGACGACATATCAACATTTCACTTACTGGAAAGTCAAAGGAAGGAGGTTCTCTTACACTTCGAACTCGCGATATGAGAAATCATGAAAACATATGGAATTTCGAATCATCAAAGTTCTTGACCGTTGATCTGAAGAAAGAAGCACTCAAAGGACTAGCCAGTGGTCTTATCTTGTGGTCACATCGTCGAGAGCTAGAGAGCAGAGCTAGAGAAGCCTAGCTCCATTTCAGAGTTTGCGACATGGAGTGTTGAGACCTTTCATCATAGGAACGTTGATATGCAAATTTGTGAAACACCTTTTGGTGTAGGCTGTGGTCACCGCCAATGGTCATATGAGAGGGAGGAGATAGCATGAAGCTAAGCTTCATTTCAGGGATCGTAACTTGGAGTGTCGAGACCCTTCGACACAGGATTGACGAAATGAGAAATGCGAAATGCATTTTGATTAGGCCCGTGGTCACAGCTAGTGGGCATATGGGATAAATGCAAGAAATTGTAGATTTAATCCAATGGTGCTTGTTAATTCAAAATTTGATCAAAGGTCTACTGTTGATCTTTACGATTAATTGTTCAGTTACGATTCAGTTGGCAGAAAATCGAATCATGGTTCTTGATCGGTTGGAGATTCAATTGCTGAGATGTTTTTGTCTTTGCCCAAGGAGATCCAAGGTGTAACTAATGAGGTTGGTGTGTATAAAAGGAGATATGCAGTGACTGTGTAAGGATGGTTGTTCTGACTGAAAAATGAGTTGAACTGTAGAAAGGTAAAATTACAGAATGTATAGTGTGAAGAAAGCTTAGAGATAAGGAACAGAAGTTGAACAGAACAGAAAAGGTGAAGAGAGCAGAATTTGCACATATCAAAGAAGCATGAGAAGGACAGAGAAAGAAAATAAATAAAGAGACATCAAGTCAAGCCAAGTATGAACAGAGAAGAAGGAATTGTAGAATAGTGAAGAAGTGGTAAGAATTGATATATCTGTATTGTTGGTTATTCAGTCATTTATTTATAATCAGGTAGGTAGGGTGGTGCTAGGGAGGACTGTGGTCCTCTAATATTCAAGTTGATGCTTGAATATTGGGAGTTGTAGCTTCCATCTAGTTGTGGCCAGAAAATAGGGTGGCAGGGTGGTGCTTGGGAAAACACATAATTTTTTGTATGCAAGTCGGTGCTTGTATAAGTGGAAGTAGGTTCTTCCATCCAGTCAGTGCTGGAACACTCAAGGAGTTTGTGCTTCCTTATAGTGGGTGCTAGAGAAACCAGAGAGTTGGTGCTCTCAAACAATTTGGAGCTTGTAAAATAGAGGTAGTAACCTCACATTGAGTTGGTGCTCAACTATAGATGATGTACAGAACTTAAAAGACTGCCTATCATTTCAAAGAATAAGAGGTTTTCTCCCTTTATGGGTTTCCTTGTGAAAATTTGTCTCTGTGTATATCTTATGTGTGACTAATTCTCATTATTTATGTTGTTCATATGTTGTATAATATTGATGGTCACTTGGAGAAAGATTAAAAATGGTTTAATTTACTTAAAATTGTTTAAGCATAGTAACAAGTGATTCACCCCCCCTCTTAGTTATCTTAGTAATTTCAACAATTGGTATCAGAGCGGGTTCCTTTTATACAAAGGTAGATCTGTAATCTTAAACATGACAAGTCATGAAGGTACTTCAACCACTAAGCCTCCTCTATTTGATGGGACAAATTTTGCCTTCTAGAAGGTTAGAATGAGAACATACTTAATGGCCTTAGGTGCTGACGTTTGGGACGTAGTAGAGACTGGATATACAAATCCTAGTGTGCTAGCCTCCAAGGATGATAAGTTAGAGTTTAGCTTTAATGTAAGGGAATGAATGCTATATTGAATGGACTTGATGAAGATGAGTTTGTAAAGGTGATGCATCTTGAAACTGCTAAACCTATGTGGGATAATCTTGTTAGCAGCTATGAAGGAAATGAGAAAGTAAAAGATGCCAAACTTCAAACATATATATTGAAGTTTGGACAGCTAAAAATGAATGAAGATGAAACAGTTAGCAAGTAGTTTTTAAGATTTGAAGAACTTGTGAATTCCATGAAGGTTCTTGGTGAGAAGATTGAAGAATCATTTTTGGTTCAGAAGATTTTAAGATCTCTGCTTGACAAATTTAATCCAAAAGTCTTTGCAATAGAAGAACTAAATGATCTTAAGACCCTGTCCATTGATCAACTCCTAGGAACACTAACTGCATATGAAATGAGAATCAACAAAGATAAATCCATTGGTAGAGAAGCATCTTTTAGATTTAGATGATATTGAGGAAAAATTTGTGAGAAGGTTAAAGAAAGGATCAGGAAAATATCAAGGAAAGATTCCCTTCAAATGCTTTAACTGTGTTAAGATAGGTCACTTTGCATCAAAGTGTCCCCACCAGAAAAAGGACCAGAACTTTGATGATGAAAAGAAGTACAAATTCAAGAAATATAGTAAAAAGAAAAGTTTTTGTGAAAACAATGAAAACTCCTCAGAAGACATAGATAGCAATTCATCAAGTGAAGACAAAGTGAATGATTTTATGCTTATGGCTATGGGAGATCTTGATGATGAACACACAATAGGTGAAATAAATAATGAAGAATATATGGTGGATATGGAAGGTGAATTAATCAGTGCTTTGAAAGAGATTGTCAGGCTCAGATGTAATAAGAGAAAACAAAAACAGTTGTTGATGCAGTTTAAAATGAATGCTGAAAAACCTGACGAAAATTTTTCTCTACTAAAAGTGGAGTTAGAAGAGGCAAAGAAAATAGAAGACATATTGAAACAATAGTTGTCAGAGAAGAAAGCGAGGTGTGAAGCCTTAGAAGAAGAGATAGTAAAAACCAAAAAGGAAATGGAGAAGTTTAAGGTATTATATCACCAAAGCCTGCCAAGTATTAAAGCCTCAGAAGAACTAACTTCCATTCTAAATCAACAAAGGAATCCAAAGTTGAAATCTAGTTTGGGGTATAAAGAAGGATCAAGTAGTGATCATCCAAGTAATATGGAACACATCAAGTTTGTTAAATATACAATCATTGACAACAACCATTCTGCAAAAGCAAAGAAAGAAAATCAACCACCAAGAAGGAATGAAGGAAAAGGTACCAGAACTAATTAGAGAAACTATCAGCATGAAAGAAATCTATCCACTCAGAGAAGACAGTGTTTTCCCAAGTAAAAAAGTATTTTCTATGGATATTGTTTTTTCTGTTCTAACTTTGGTCACAAAGCTATAACTTGTTCTTTAATATGTAGATATGAGCAAACAAGTTATTCAAGGAATAATTATCTACCACAACAAAGATTGAGACAACTAAGAAACAAACATAATAATAGTTATGAGTATAACAATCGTTACAGTCTATTATTTAGTGAACCATAATGTTATGTATAGCATAACTATGGACATAAAGCTACAGATTGTCGCTTAAGAAATTATAAGCCAGATTTGAAGTCCACTGCTGAAAATTTCAAGGTTTGGAAGAAGAAAGAAGATGACAAGTGCGGACTAGTGTTATCAGCCAAAAAACAAAAGAATCCCTGGTATATTGACAGTGGATGTTCCAAACATATCATTGGAGACAAAAGTAAGTTTCTAACTCTAAGTGAAAACAAATCAGGAAATGTATTTTTTGGAAACGATGCACCAGGAAAAATAAAAGGTAAAGGAATGGTAAGTTTGAGTAATGGAAAAGGAAAAGATCAATATGTGTTATTTGTAGATGGTCTAAAACATAATCTACTTAGTGTCAGTCAAGTCTATGATCAAGGATGTGAAGTGGTTTTTACTTCTAAAGATTGTAAAATAAATTTTTTGAATTGAGGACAATTGGTTGCAAAAGGAATAAGAACAAAAAACAATGTCTATGTGTTAAAAGAAGAAAAAGAAGAATTCCACTTAAGAAAATATGATGAAAGTTGGATATGGAATAGGATACTTGGACACTTAAATTTTGATCATATAATCAGGCTTAGAAACAGTGGGGCAGTAAAGGATCTTCCAAATATATCAAAGCCATACTATTTTGTTTGTAAACCATGCCAGATAGGAAAGCTTACTCAGACACAGTTCAAACCTAAAAAAATTCCTTCAACAGAAAAACCTCTCCAGTTAGTACATATGGATTTATGTGGACCATCAAGAAAAGAAGGTACAGGAAAAGATAAATATTTTATGTTGATTATTGATGATTATTCTAGACTAACAAGGGTTGTCTTTTTGAAGGAAAAATCTGAAGCATTTGAAAAATTCAAAGTGTTTAAGGCTTTGAATGAGAATCAAACAGGAAGAAGATTGAAGGCAATGAGGTCTGATAGAGGAGGAGAATTTAACTCATGGAACTTCAAAGAGTTATGTGATAAACATGGAATCAAAAGAGAGTACACAATTCCAAGGACTCCACAACAAAATGGAGTTTTTGATAGGTAGAATAGATCAATACAACAAATGGAAAGATCAATGATGAATGAAAGGAATATACCTCAGACATATTGGGTGGAAGCATTACATACAACTGTTCATATCCTGAAGAAAGATCATCTCAGGCCAGACAATGACAAGACTCCTTATGAATTATGGTTTGGAAGACCTTCTTCAATCAAACATTTTAAAGTCTTTGGGAGTATATGTTATATCAAGAATAATGATGAAAATATTGGCAAATATGATGACAGGGTTGATGAAGGTATATTCTTAGGGTATGCTACAAGCAGTAAATGTTACAGATGCTACAATAAGAGGCTTCATAAATTGGTTGATTGTATCGACATAAAAGTGGATGAAGAAATCCTGGTATGAAATGTAAGCAGTGTTGAACCAAGCACAAAAGATATAATTGAAAATGAAGATGAGAAGGTCCAAGGATCAGAAAGAGAAGAAATTGAATTAGATGAAGATATTAATACTCCGACTGACACAAATCAGCAGAAAGAAGAAAAATCACCTCTCAGAATTGTTAGAAAGAATCATCCTAAAAATAAGATAATTGGAGATATAAATAAAGGAGTTCAGACAAGAAGAAAATTGATTAAAGACTCATAATAATCTCATGTTTCCTTTTTATCTATGACTGAACCAAATTTTTTTGATGAAGCCAGCCAGCATGATGATTGGATTAGAGCTATGAATGAAGAGCTTCATCATATTGAGAAGAACAATACTTGAGAACTTGTTCCTAGACCTAAAGACAGGAATGTAATAGGTTCCAAATGGGTGTTCAAAAGTAAAATGAATGAAAAATGACAAGTTGTTATAAATAAAGCTAGATTGGTCTGTAAAAGGTATGCACAAGTTGAAGGTCAGGATTTTGATGAAACCTTTTCACCAGTGGCAAGATTGGAAGCTATCATAATGTTTCTTGCATATTCATGTCATAAGAACTTTAAAGTGTGTCAGATGGATGTTAAGTCAGCATTTCTTAATGGAGATCTAGAGGAAGAAGTATATATGGAGCAACCTAAAGGATTCACATTGACAGATAATCCTAACTATGTTTGTAAGCTGAAGAAGGCTCTATATGGGCTGAAACAAGCACCACGAGCTTGGTATTATAGACTGGAAAAATTCTTACAAGACAAAGGATTCAAGAAAGGTACTGTTGACAACAATCTCTACATTAAGTCTGAAGGTGATAATTTACTAGTTGTTTTGGTTTATGTACATGATATTATTTTTGGTTGTACTAATGAACCCTCTGTCCAGTGATTTGATAACTCTATGCAAGCAGAGTTTGAGATGTCCATGATAGGAGAACTATCATACTTTCTTGGCTTACAAGTTAAACAGAGTTCTACAAGAATACTTATCTCACAAGAAAAATATTTGAAAGAGATGTTGAATAAATTTCAGATGGAAGATTCTTCTCCTATTAGCACACCTATGGTGGTTGGTTGCAAGCTCAGTAAATATGATATTTCACCCTATGTTGATCAAAGGATAAACCGATCAATGATAGGCAGTCTTCTGTACATCACAGCTTCCCGTCCTGATATAATGCAAGTTGTTGGAATGGTAGGTCGCTATCAGTCTGCTCCTAAACAAAGTCATCTAGTAGCAGTAACAAGAATATTCAAGTACTTGAAGGGCACAATGAATTACGGTCTGTGATATCCCAGAAATTAGAACTTTCAGCTAACTGCTTATTCAAATGTTGATTGGACAAACTGTGTTGCTGAGAGAAAAAGCACCAGTGGAGGAGCATTCTTCCTGGGTGACTCATTAGTATCATGGCTTAGTAAAAAGAAAGGATCCATTTCATTATCAACTACAGAGGCAGAATACATTGTTGCGGCTACTTGTTGCACACAAATTTTATGGATGATACAAACTCTTGCAGATTTGAAGGTAACTTACACTGATCCCATTTCACTTCATTGTGATAACACCAGTGCCATCAGTCTCTCTAAGAATCCTGTACTTCATTCAAAATCTAAGAACATACCAATAAAATACCATTTTCTCATAGAACAAGTTACAAATAGAATTGTTCAGGTGAATTATATACCTTCCACAGAACAGATTGCTGATATATTTACTAAACAGTTAGCAGCCACACCTTTTTGATATCTTCGCCAAAAGTTGCACGTGATCTCACTGTCAAACTAAGAGGGTCCATCTTATCAAGGGGATTTTGTGTTGGTTGAATATCTGATACCCTCAACATGTACTGCAACAACTCAGGGGGAGGGTGTTTCTTCTTTGACATTGATGTCAAGGGGGAGAAAGGATTGTAAAGAAGTTGGATGTTATTCAAGGGGTTGGTGTGGTAATTACAAGGATGGTCAAGTTGGATTTTCTTCAAGGGGTTGCCATCAATGCCAAAGGGGGAGATTATTGACATGTTCTCAGACAAAGGCAGAGTATGTGTGTTTTCCATTGATGGAAAATATCAGCATGATCAGTAGAGAGATGATAGTATGGAAATGGAAAGATCAACTATGAAGAGAAACGATGGTCATTGGATCTCATTCAGAATCCCCGATGACCGTCAGATCTGAATTCAGATAGGAGTAACGCGTAGTATAAGAGAACAGATCTTAGGCATTAGATATGAGATTGAAGACTGACCGTCATTGGATCCATAAGAAGGAGCATGATCTTTACGTACAAGATGAAGCGGGCCTACAAAATCCCGAAAGCAGGAGGATCGTCCATCTTCAAGTAGGACACATGGCGAGCGATTGGCATTTCGCTGACTCAAAAGTCAAAGAAAGGAAGTTCTCTATCCTTTGAAATCGCAAAATGAAAAACCATGATTTAATCTAATTCATTGATCAAAGGGAGATCGTGGACCATTTATCAGGCATGACGAAGGCCCGTGAAGTTGTGAAATCATGATATAATCTCAATCATTGGATCTGGAAGACACGTGACGATAGATCATATTTTCACTGACCAAGAAAGTCAAAGGAAGGAGGTGCTCTTACACTTCGAACTCGCGATATGTGAAATCCTGAAAATATCTGGACCGTCGAATCATCAAAGTTCTGGAGCATTGATCTGAAGAAATAAGAACTCAAAGGACAAGCTAGTGGTCTTAAATCATGGTCACATCATCGAGAGCTGGAGAGAAGAGCTAGAGAAGCCTAGCTCCATTTCGGAGTTTGTGACATGGAGTGTCGATACCTTTCATCAAAGGAATTCCAATATGCAAATTTGAGAAACACCTTTTGGCATAGGTTGTGGTCACCGCCGATGTTCATATGAGAGGGATAAGCTAACACGAAGATAAGCTCCATTTTTGGGATCGTAACTTGGAGTGTCGAGACCCTTGGACATAGGATTGCTGAAATGTGAAATGTGAAATGCATTTTGATCAAGCCAGTGGGCATATGGGATAAACGCAAGACCTTATGAATTTAATCCAACGGTGCTTGTCAATTCAAAATCTGATCGAAGGGCTACTATTGATCTTTATGATTAAATGTTAAGTTACGATTCAGTTAGCAGAAAATCGAATCATGGTTCTTGATCGGTTGGTGATTCAGTTGCTGAGACGTTTTTGTCTTTTCCCAAGGAGATTTGAGGTGTAACTAATGAGGCTAGTGTGTATAAAAGGAGATATGCAAGGACTGTGTAAGGCTGGCTATTCTGACTAAAAAATGAGTTGAACTGTAGAAAGGTAAAATTATAGTATGTGTAGTGTGAAGAAATCTTAGAGATAAGGAACAAAAGATGAGAAGAACAAAAAAGGTTAAGAGAGAAGAATGTGCACATATCAAAGAAGCATGATAAGGACAGAGAAAGAACAAAAAGAAAGAGACAGCAAGTCAATCCAAGTGTGAACAGAGCAGAAGGAATTGCAAAATAGTGAAGAAGTGGTAAGAATTGATATATCTGTATTGTTGGTTATTCAATAATTTATTTATAATCAGGGAGGTAGGGTTGTTCTAGGAAGGATTTTGGTCCTATGATATTCAAGTTGATGCTTGAATATTGGGTGTTGTAGCTTCCATCTAGTTGTGGCTAGAAAATAGGGTGGCAGGGTGGTGCTTGGAAAAACACATATTTTTTTGTATGCAAGTTGGTGCTTGTATAAGTGGAAGTAGGTTCTTCCATCGAGTCAGTGCTGGAACACTCAGGGAGTTGGTGCTTCCTTCTAGTGGGTTCTAGAGAAACTAGAGATTCAGTGCTCTCAAACAAGTTGGAGCTTGTAAAATAGAGGTAGTAGCCTCACATTGAGTTGGTGCTCAACTATAGATGATGTATAGAACTTAAAAGACTGCCTATCATTTCGAATAAGAAGAGGTTTTCTCCCTTTATGGGTTTCCTCATGAAAATATGTCTCTGTTTATATCTTATGTGTGACTGATGCTCATTATTTATGTTGTTCATATGTTGTATAATATTGATGGTCACTTGGAGAAATATTAAAAATGGTTTAATTGACTTAAAATTGTTTAAGCACAGTAACAACTGATTCACCCCCCCTCTCAGTTATCTTAGTAATTTCAACAAGTCTTGCCCAGCTGGTTGAACTAGAAGAAGACATATTTATTGCATGATTTCATCAGCAGGTATAGTAGGAAAGAAAGAGGGCCTATCATGACAAACACAAAAAGAAAAAGGCATTTAAACAAGGTGATTTAGTACTGGTGTATGACAGTAAATTTATAAGACATCCAAGGAAGTTCAGAACGCATTGGCTTGGACCATATGAGATCACCTATGTTACAGAAGGAAGAGTTGTGCAGCTGAATATATTGAGGGAGAATGGAAAGAAGGATTAGTGAATGGGAGTCGGCTAAAGTTGTATTATGACAACCAGCTGCCTTGCAGCTCTCAGTAAAAGAAAGGAGAAAAGGGTCTAGGCACCAGGTGTAGTTGAAACTGGGTACCATACACAGAAAAGATAGTCTGCACAAGGATGGGAAGGAGGCATAAAGCAGAAAGTAAAGGCTTCACTGCATAGTCAAAAGTCAAAGTGAAACGAAAGGATCAGATCTAAAGTGCCTCGAGACAAGTCACAACTGAGTGTGGGGGGCCTGTTGGCCCTTGGTTATGGAAGGAAGTGAATATCGAGGAAGAAAAGGTCAAACGTGAACTGCGTGGGAGACATAGTGACTATCACTGGGTCAAAGTAAGCAAAATAGCAGAAAAACCAATGCAAAGTATGGAAAAGAAAGTTGTTGGATGAGGCGATTAAGGATGATAGATCAACAAGAAAGATGGATTGATGACAACTCAACAAGTAGAGAAAGCCACCATTGGATGATTTGGAGCACCGCATAAGAAGGGAGGAAAGACAAGCTCGTGAAGCCCTAAAAAGGTTGCTCAAATTGACCTAGGGTTTTAGACAACTAGGGTTTTGGGTAATTAGGGTTTTGAAACCTAAGTTTTGACCTAAGGATGTCGACAAGGGACTATAACGTATAAATAGAGGTCGAGAGGACCTAGGTCGGGTCGGTACTAGTGTTGGGTATTGATATTGATTGTTTTTGGTTGAGAGATTATTGTACTATGAGAGAGAGGAGTGCTAAGAGTGAGAGCCTTCTAGTATTGTAAGATCTTTAGCTGGGTGCAAAGATCAAGTCTTGTAGCTGGATGCACAGGAAGGTAGGAAACAGAGAGAAGAAGACAAAAGATCTGCTGACTAAGAGCGCAGATCAGAACTGTAAGATTTATCTTAATATATCATAAGAAAATTTTTGTGGACGTATCCCTAGAGAGAGAGTGAACCACGTATATTTTGTGTCGTATGTGTGATTGATGCCCGGATCTCTATCATTTTTATACTATTATTTTCATTATTGTGTTAGATCAGATTTATAGCTATGTAGAGTGGATCTAGCTGATAAGAGATATATGAATGTTGCAGTATTTTTGTATTAGTTCCACTTTATATTCCCCTAGTTGTAGACATCTTTGTCCTGCAACCCCCCTCTTAGTTGCTTCACATGAGACTACATCTGCTTCGCAGGTGTTGCCGAAAGGGCCAGTAGCTAGGGATTGCTGGTGCGCTCTTGAAGTGAACCCTGGGTCTTCCCCTGTGCCAACAAATGGTTCCGTTCCTGGGACTAGAATATTTTTAAGGGAATGTCAAGGTGGTTCCCATCGAAGACAGAGATTCAGAAGTGGATAGAGGATCAAGAGAGGGACTTCGCTGAAGCCCATAATAAGAACCCTAAACTGAGTACTGAAGATTGGCTACAAAGATACATCTTCACCGACATTCACGAGATCTTCTTTGGAGGAATCCACCAAGAGTTGTTTGAGTGGTTGGCTAGGTTAGACGATACCCAGTTCGAGATCAGATCTAGACCTCTTGTGGTTTGGACACTAGCACTGATCCAGAAGGTCAAGAAATTTGACAACGTTGTATCCAGAGTAGTAGCTAATTGGTTTGATAGTACCATTGGAAGGTATATCACCGAGTTTGTTGTTGATAGGGTAGAATCATATAGCCAAACTGAGAGATTCTTTTTCAAAGGACCCAGAGGAAAATATTTGCACTTTCTGAAGCTGAGAATCAAGATGTTGTTGCATGAAAAGAACATCTTGAAGATACAGTAGATTGGTTGGACCTGAAAAGGCTAATGTTCAAAAATTCAAACAGTGACAGCGACAACGACACAGAAGCTAGACATACGCGTAGTGGAAGAGTATTTAGAGGGGTTCACCTTGAGAACCTGTTTAAACAAAACTATAGAGAAGATGGTTTCTACAAGGGAGAAGAGGTAGATCTAACCGATGAAGAACATTCAGAACCCACCAGAACAGAAGAAGGGAAAGTTGAAGAACTTCACCAAAGCAAGCCATAAACCTCAAGAAATGTTCAGATTATTGAAGTAAGTAACATTAGACCTCGTGTTGTTTCAATATCACCAAGCAGCTAGAATAATCCAAACCACTAGAGTCTTTAGAGTGTTGTCACTATCAACTCAGCCTATACTCAGACAGGAAGCCTACGAAACTCTATGGTAGATGAGATGAAGGTCCCTATCTTCAGGGGAGATGCATCTGAGGATCCCGATCAACACTGGTTCTTGTGTGATGTCGTCCGAAATATTAAAAGTATCACCGGCGAAGCCATCACGAGAACCCAGTTCAGCACTACGCTAAGGGACCACGCGCTGAGCTGGTACATGAAACTTGTCCAAGGACTGGCGCAGCCTAAGCCACTGAATGAGATCAAGAATGCACTGATTACAGAGTTTAAGAAACCTAATTCAGAGTCAAAATGTATTACAAAGCTAAAAGAGATCAAACAAAAGGTATCATAACCTGTTTGGGAGTTCGACCAAAGATTCAAGACCCTAATAGGCCAATTAACTTTTCAGATCCCTGATGAACAGAACAAAGAATGGTTCATCGTGACACTTTTACCACACATCAGAGTCCCTCTGATGTAGTAGAAGATTTCATCGCAGGAAGAAGCTTTGGATATCGCCATGAAGCTTGAATCAACACCTATGGGAGAATCTAGCTCAGGCATGAGCCAGATCTTGAGCCAGCTGACTAGTTTGTCTCTGTAGGTCGAGGATATGAAGAAAGAAAAGGGGAAGGAAAAACGATAAGATATTTGGTGTGTAAGATGCAGATCCAAAAGTCACGATAAGGAACACTGTCCCTCATTTCATGAGTATTTGGCCTCAAGAGCGTTGAGCATCTTGAATCAAGTTAACCTACCCTAGTGTGATGTATGCCGAAATAGGCATCGCCCAGGTGAGAGATATTACATGCAAAAGTATGTTCAGACACCCACAAACTTGAATTTCACATTCTATAAATCAGTGGGGCATGATGATCGAGATTATAGAGCTTACGATCTCATGCATGAGAGGTCAAGGGGCATATACAAGATTCAAGGTGAAGTACAGCAAGAAGGAAACACTCCATAGTACAACTCACCAGGGAGAGGAAAATTCAATCCTCACGGTGGATACAGAGGAATAGGACAAGGAGGAGGTATGGATCAAGGCCGAGGACAAATAATCTATTATAACTATGCACAGCCAAGACACTTGGCAAGGGATTGTCAGAATCCTTGCATAACCTACAATTACTGTAACTCTTTCGAGCATGTCATAGAAGAATTCCATGTGTTGCTGGCTAATCTTCAGGAAAGATGAGGACCCCAATAAAACCCACAAGTGCAATTGATATATGCCAAAATGCATGGAACAGACCCTAGAGTCATTGTTATTACTCGAGGAGGTGTTGTTACAAGAGAAGATAGAACAATCCAAAGAAAGATCGCAGAAGTGTCAGGTATCAGGAAAGCTATGGAGAAGACTCAGGCTTTCGATGCAAGGAAAGAAAGACAAATCTTCGAGGAAGAAAGACAGGGGTTCAAGGGGGACCAAGGATCCTCATATAAAATGTGACCAGAAATAAAAGAGTATGGAATGCCTCAGGCATTTGATCAATCAGGTCCATAGAAAGAAGGAAAAGAAGTAAGTAAACTCATCGAATTTTTTTACACTTGTCTTAAGTTAATTTGGGATGAGAATGTTGTGCAAGAGTTACAGAACCTAATCAAGAAGTATGAGCTAGGAAAGGTAGACCCCTTACTGAACAGGGAAGTAAACCAGATTGGTAAGAAGAGAAAAACAAACAAAGAATTACATTTGAATGCTCAAATAGGAGAGTATGATATAGACTATGCCGTGCTCAACTTAGGGTCGGAGGTCAATGTCATGACGAAGAAAACTTGGGCACTAATGGGAAAATCGAAGTTGATCTATTCCCCTATCAGGATTAGAATGGATAATCAACAAGATGTCAGTCAATTTGGATGATTTGAGCATGTCCCTGTGGACATCAATAGAGTTAGGACCTTTGCAGATTTTGAGGTAATTGAAATTGTTGATGATAGTTCCCCTTACCCTGCATTGCTAGAATTGATTGGGCCTTTGACAATTCTACTATTGTTTATTTAAATAAAAGATACATGGAATTTGAAAGATATGGACTTAGGTTCATTCCACCCTTAGATCCAGATGAGGGTTAGCGATATACAGATCCCATCAGAAAAGAAGACCACACATATGAGCTGGAAAACATATATAAATTAACAGCCAGACAACAGGATTATATCAACCCTACTGCCGATGGAAATATAAGTTGGTGAAGTGACAACGCATGTTCATTAGATTCAGAAGAAGAGTTGGAGAACTGGTAGAACTAGATGTATGAAGTATCCACAAGGAGATGTGATCGACTGACCAGAGAAGTTCGCTAGATTGGTACAACAATAAGTAACTTGCCTACCTTTGATGGTCTGAACCCTCTAGAAGCCTTCCTCTCAGATTTTGAGACAAGTATTCTATCACAACAGAGGATGTTGGCTATAGATGAGGCCCTGAAAGCTACACTAGCAAGATGGTGGGGGACGCACAAACACAATATTACAGACTAGACACAATGTCGAACCTTGATGGTAGCACGATTCTCATCACAAGTAGGAAGCTACGAAGCGAGGTACAAAGGTCAAAGCTTCCCAAAGGACCATGTGTGAAGCTGTGAATAAGCCTGGAGTGAAATTCCTCGAGAACAATGGGTACACAGATTCATTAACACTCTGGACACGACCCCTATTAACTAGTACCTTCAAGCAGAGATGTGCCTCGTCACTGCAGATTGGGAAGGTATGCTTTAGAATTTTGTAACCACCCTTTTGTTTGAAAGTGAATTTCCTTCAGTAGATCAAGCACTAAAGATTGTGAGGAAGAAAGTATTTAAGGAGGCATCTAGCCTCCCTTTGGGGCAAGAAGAGGATGAATGGACTGTGCCATTCCATAAACTACAAGAATGTTACAACATTAATGCCAACACAGATGATGATCCGAGGAAGGTACACATTGCTGAGACAGAAGGCCACATAAATGTGGAAGGACCAGGAGTTGAGCTTCCATTCATTGGACAACCAATCAAGATAAATAAATTCAATATTGGGATAGAAGAGATACCAAAGCTTGCCAATGTCGAAGATTACTGGGATACTGCTACCATTGACGAAATTACATAATTACTACACGAGTATCAGGACTTGTTTTTGACCAAGTTGAATGATATGAAGGGTATCAAAGGACCTATGGGAGAGATTAGAATACCTTTGAAACCAGATGTGAAGCCATTCAAAAAAATATCCTACAGATTGAACCCGAAATATAAGGAAAAAGAGAAGATTGAGCTCGACAGAATGTTAGAAGCAGGGATTATTGAACCTGTCGAAGAGTCGGAGTGGATCAGCCCTATGGTGGTGCAAGACAAGAAGACAGGCGAGATCAGGATCTACGTAGATCTCGAGAAGCTAAATGATGCTTGTTTTCACGATCCTTTCCCTACACCATTCACAGATGAAGTATTGGATAATGTGGGAGGCTAGGAGGTATATTCTTTTACAAATGAGTTTTCAGGATACCATCAAATCCAGATTTCCAAGGAGGACCACCACAAGACCACATTTTCCACATAATGGGGATCCTACCAATACACAGTGATGCCATTTGGACTGAAGCATGCCCCATCCATCTTCTCCAGGGTGGTGGTTGAAGCGTTCAAAGAATTTTTTCATAA
Source organism: Picea glauca (assembly GCA_000966675.3). Taxonomy (NCBI): domain Eukaryota; kingdom Viridiplantae; phylum Streptophyta; class Pinopsida; order Pinales; family Pinaceae; genus Picea; species Picea glauca. Next base: position 194,440 of record JZKD02S0703050.1, on the reverse strand, counting down.
GTTTTTAGAAACCTATTTTGATGACTAGACTGTTTTTAGTTTGCTGAAAAATCATATTGAATGTCTAAGACTAATGTTGGAAAAATGAAGGTAGTGTCAAATTGATTTAAATTTGAATAAGTGCATCTTTTTCTCACCATTTAGAGTATTATTATGACATATTGTATGCAAGCAAGGATTGTTGGTTGATCCATCAAAAATGCAATTATAGTCGACTTACCCCCTCCTACTTCAATCAAACAATTGCGCACTACCCTAGGACATATTGGCTATTACAGGAAATTTATCAAAGGATATGCTCAGATTACTGTGCCAATGGAGAAGTTATTAAAGAAAGATTGTCAGTTTGGTTGGACAGACTAATGCCAATAGATCTTCGACACACTGAAACAAAAGATGGTGGCTGCATCGATTCTGGTCTTTCCAGACTGGAGTAGAGAATTTCATGTGCATGTCGATGCATCTTCTATTGCATTAGGAGCAGTATTGGCACAACCTGGAGAAGGGGATATCGACCATCCATTAGCATTTTCCAGCATAAATCTATCTACAGCTGAAATCAATTACACTACTATAGAGAGAGAAGGATTATCCATGGTGCACACGCAACAAAAATTCCGCCAATACTTACTAGGAGGACACTTTAAATTGTTTAATGATCACTCTGTGCCAAAGTACCTAGTCAACAAGCCAGTGTTAGGGGGGGAAATATGCAGATGGCTTCTCCTATTTCAAGAATATGATTTTGAGATCATAGTTAAGCCAGGAAGAATGAACAAGGGACTCGACCACCTGTTGAGGTTGGAACATGGCGAAGAATCCACCAGTCTAGAGGATACATTACCGGATGCACAACTGCTCACCATTAGGAAGATGGATGACCACTTCACAGACATAGTCCAATTCTTGTCAACAGGAATGGCTCCAAATGAGTATACAATTTCTTAGAAGAAACAACTAGTGGTGTGTGCTAAAGACTTTTCACTGATAGCTGGTCAACTATATAAGATGGGACCTGATGAGATACTAAGAAGATGTGTGATGGAGGTAGAGCGCATCCTGATCCTCACAGAAGCTCATGAAGGCATCTCAGGAGGACATTACGCAAGGAAAGAAACTACACAGAAGGTTCTGCAAGCTAGCCTTTGGTGGCCTAGTTTACAAAGATGATAAAGAGTATACCAGAGCCTGTGATGTATGCCAGAGAGTTGAAAAAACATCATGAAGAGATGAAATTCCACTAGCACTGCAGATGACCCTACAAGCATTTGAAAAGTGGGCCATTAACTTTGTGGGACCTATAAACCCACCAGGAAAGCACACAGGAGTAGGGTACATTATCATTGCGACAAAATACCTGACTAGATGGGCTGAAGCAAGAGCAGTCAAGGACTGTAGTGCAACTACGGTTGTGTGTTTTATATTTTTTAACATAATAACTAGGTTTCGATGCCCTAAGACCCTTATGATGGATCAAGGCACTCATTTCATCAACAAGATAGTTGAAGCCTTGACTGAAGAATTTGCAGTTCACCATCATAAGAGTACACCTTACCATCCACAAGCAAACAAAACGATTGAATCATTCAACAAAATCGTGGACACAACATTGACAAAGATTTATAGAGTGAACAGGGATGACTGGGATTTAAGAGTACCAACAGTACTCTAGGCTTATAGAACCACTTGCAATAAATTAACAATGCAAACCCCTTTCAAGTTTTTTTATGGTCTCGAAGTTGTTTTCCCGATGGAGTACTTGGTACCAAGCTTAAGAATTGCTGCATTTACAGACATAGATGATACTAACATTGTTCATCAGAGGCTTGCCCAGCTGGTTGAACTAGAAGAAGAAAGATTTATTGCAGGATTCCATCAGCAGGTACAGAAGGAAAGAGAGAAGGCCTATCATGACAAACACATCAAGAAGAAAGCATTTAAGCAAGGTGATTTAGTACTGGTGTATGATAGTACATTTATAAGACATCAAAGGAAGTTCAGAACGCATTGTCTTGGACCATGTGAGATCACCTATGTTACAGAAAGAGGAGTTGCACAACTAAAGACATTGAAGGGAGAATGGAAAAAAGGATTAGTGAACGGGAGTCAACTGAAGTTGTATTATGACAACCAACTACTTCGCAATGCTCAGTAAAAGACAAGAGAAAAGGGTCTAGGTACAAAGTGCAGTTGAAACTGGGTACTAGACATAGAAAAGATAGTCTGCACAAGGAGGGGAAGGAGGCATAATGCAGAAAGAAAAAGTTCCATTGCACAGTCAAAATTCGAAGTGAAACTGAAGGATCAGATCTGAAGTGCCTCGGGACGAGTCACAGGTGAGTGTTGGGGGCCTGTTGGCCCTTGGTTATGGAAGGAAGTGAAGATCAAGGAAGAAAAGGTCAAACAAGAACTACGTGGGAGACATAGTGACTTTCACTGGGTCGAAGTAAGAAAAAGAGAAGAAAAGCCAGATCAAATTACGAAAAAGCAATCCGTTGGATGAGGATATCGAGGATGATAGATCAACAAGGAAGATATATTGAGGAAAACTAAGCAGGTAGAGAAATCCACCATTGGATGCTTTGGAGAATTGCGTGAGAAGGCAGGAAAGACAGGCTGGTGAAGCCCTAAAAAGGTGGGTCAAGTTGACCTAGGGTTTTATACACCTAGGGTTTTTGGTAATTAGAGTTTTGACACCTAGGTTTCGACCTAAGGTTGTTGGTGAGGGACTATAAGGTATAAATAAAGGTCGAGAGGACCTAGGTCAGGTCGATACTATTGTTGGGTATTAATATTGATTTTTGTTGGTTGAGAGATTATTGTACGATGAGAGGGAGGAGTGTTGAGAGTGAGAGCCTTACGGAATTGTAAGATCTTCAGTTGGGTACGAAGATCAAGTCTTGCAGCTAGGTGCGCAGGAAGGAAGGAGACAGAGAGAAGAAGAGAGAAGATCTACTGACTAAGAGCACAGATCGGAACTGTAAGATTTATCTTAATATATCATAAGCACAGTTCTATGGATATATCCTTAGAGAGAGGGTGAACCACGTATATTTTGTGTCATATATGTGATTGATGCCTGGATCTCTGTCATTTTTATACTGTTATTTGCATTATTGTGTTAGATCAGATATATAGTTGCGCAGAGTAGATCTAGTTGATAAGAGATATATGAATGTTGCAGTATTGTTGTATTAGTTCCACTTGATATTCCCCTGGTTGTAGAAATCTTTGTCCTACAACCCCCCTCTTAGCTACTTCAGGTGAGACTACATCTTCTTTGCAGGTGTTGCCGAAAGGGCCAATAGCTAGGGCTTGTTGGTTTGCTCTTGGAGTGAACCCTGGCTCTGCCCCTGTGCCAACAATAGTCAAATCTCATGTAATGAAGACTTTAAAAGGATTAGTATGCTTCATTATAGTGTTCATGTATTATGAGAGAGCACGGTAAAAAGGGGAAAGAGACTATAAAAAGGAGTGAAGTGAAAGTTACACTGTTGTAGCTTTTATCCCTTTACTTTGTTAGAAGGAATAAAAGAAGGACTATAAATTTATCTATGGAAGTATCCCACATTGGGTGAACCATGTATATGTTTTTTGATTTTGTATATTTTATTTCTGCATTCCTGTAATTTTATTTGTTTCATGATTTATTTCCTAACAACCGATATTAGAGTCGAAGGTTTTTTTGGTGGATAAACTTGTAGGAAAGGAGGGTTTTTGGCTTGAGTGGGAGCAATGGCCAAAGAAGGAAAGTTTTTGGTCGAGAAGTTTAATGGCCAAAACTACAAGCTATGGAAGATGCAAATGGATGGTTATCTATATTACAAGACTCTTTTCTTACCATTGGGAGGAATAACAAAGAAGTCGATCACTATGAAGGATGAAGAATGAGATTCTTGACAGAAAGACACTAGGAACAATATGACTTTCAACATTTCAAGAGGATTTGAAAAGAAAATACAATGGATGATCTAATGAAGGCATTAGCTAGACTGTATGAAAACCATCAACCTTTGGCAAAGTATTTCTTATGAAGCGTTTATTTAATACAAAGATGTGAGAAGGTGGGTATATTGTTGATCATTATAATGAGTTTAACACGATCACGGTCAATTAACTTATGTAGGAGTAAAATTTGATGATGCGGTTAGGGATATTTTGATTGTGTTCATTACCAGAAAGTTGGAGTGGCTTGGTCATGGATATGAGTAATTATGTCTCTGGTTCAAAAACTTTAAAGTTTGATGATGTTGTTGGTGTCATCCTTAGTGAGGAAATGAAATGGAAAAGAACATGTGAGACATCAAGTAATTCTTTGACTATGGAGAACATGGGAAGACAAAGGGAAAGAGAAAATATCCTAGGATATCATGGAAATTCTAAGAAGGGCGGATCCAAATCCAAAGGGAGACTAGAATAATGGCATTGTGGGAAGAAAGGATAGAATAAGAAAGATTGTTGTTCTCTAAAAGGAAAAAAAGGAGATGGACAATAGGGGAATAATCAGGAAGCAAATGTAATAGGTGATGTGTTGCAAGATGATTTAATCCGTTCATTAGATAATATTGTTGATTCTTGGGTGGTAGATTCAAGGGCTTCATTTCATGCCACATCCCATAGGAAATATTTTCAAGATTATTTTTAAGGTCATTTTGGACAAGTTTATTTGGGTGATGATAAACCATGTAAAATTGTTGGAAATGGTAAGATACATATAAAATTGTAAAATGGAAACCGATGGTTGTTGAAAAGAGGTGAGACATATTCTTGATTTGAGATGAAATCTAATTTCAGTGGGGCAATTGGAAATTGAAGTATGTATAGTTACCTTTATAGACAATTCATGGAAGGTCACTAAAGAATCACTGAGAATAACAAAAGAAGAGAAGGTATGTATGTTGTATTTATGTACCAGTAATGTTGACTCTTCTATTGTTTCTGTTTCCATGGGAGCTTATAAAACATTATGGTGTAATGATCCCAAGCCAAATTCTTTCTTGGAATCACTAAATACTACTAATTTATTGAGTTATTAAGTGCATACAATATTCATCAACACATGGAGATCACAATATATTCAAGATGTAGAAGCACAAGCAAA